>CAXKVX010003953.1:0-23079 GCA_964058865.1 Eleocharis quinqueflora
AAAGTAGACTTTCAATTATGGCTCTATAGAGTGAAATGTCCATCGATTTGCCACTCTCATCAACACTAAAACGTGTGTTGGTTACCATATGTGTCATCATTGCTTTGCTATCTTCTACTCCAAAATGCTTGATGAGCTCCTTGGCATACTTTGAGTGATTTATGAAAATCCCTTCGTCATTTTGCTTAATTTGCAATCAAAGAAAAAGGTTGAGCTCCCATCATAGACATTTCGAACTCTATATTAATGAGTTTTGAAAAATTCTCCGCAAGCAAAACATTAGTAGATCCCAAAATAATATCATCCACGTAGATTTGTACTAAGAGAATATCATTTTTATCTTCTTCGTAAAAAGAGTTGTATCTTTCAAGTCTCTTTTAAAACTATTATTAATTAGGAATGTACTCAATCTTGCGTACCAAACTCTAGGAGCTTGTTTCAGACAATACAAAGCTTTGTGTAATTTATAGACACGATTAGTGAGAGAGGGGTGTTCAAAATCTTTTGGTTGGAAAACATAATCTTCCTTATTAATAAATTCATTCAAAAAAGTACTTTTAACATCTATTTGATATAACACAGATTTCATATAGGAAACATAAGCAAGAAGCATTCTTATGGACTCTAATCATGCTACAGATGCAAACGTCTCGACAAAAATTAGGCAAATTAGGGAACTGCTTTTCTACTTTGTTCTTGACAGATGACATGATGAAGACTTCAGAGGACTAGATTATTTATACTTGATGTTTTTATTGTACTTATTTGGACTGAAATCAATGAATTAATATGGCAAACAATATTTATTCGCAAATTCTAAGAGCATCTCAATCTTTGAAATTCTTAGAGTTTTTAAATTATTGTTACATCAATTTTAGAAATTTAATTTTTCTTTATTTTTTAAACTCTCCATCTCTAAAACTGAAAAGTTAGAGTTTCTAAACTGTCACGTCAGCAAATATTACAAATATTATATGAGACCGATCAATTTTAGCCAATAATTAATCCACGTCAGAGTTTATAAACTCTAAATCATAGTTGCTAAATAAGAAACTCTTGAACAAAAATTTTAAATAAAAAATTCATTTACATTCCTGAAACTTATTTATAAACTATCACGTCAGATTAGAAACTTCAAGACTTTGAGGAATGTAAATGCTCTAATAACCTTTTTGCTGGGTTGCTTACTGTAAAAAAAAGTAATGGAGTAATAATTTACTACTAGGCATAGTTAATTTGTAACTATGACATTTTCTAATTATTTAACACTAAGGAGTATAGGGATGTCTATTAATGGCAACTTTTTTCTCAAATTCAAAGCAACTACCCGCAAAATAATGCCAAGAATTTACCTCAGTTTAAAAATCTGCAGTAAGGTACAGACATGCTTTTTATCCATCAATTGAAGTCAACGTCTTCTCCAATTAAACATTATTGCAGCAATATCCAATTATTCATTCACCGTACATTTTTTATAGAACAGCAGAGATTATTCAATAACTTTACATTATCTACAATAATTGGCGAGAATCAAATAGCATCCATCATTGAACGCCATTTATCCAGTCTGCAGTACATTCAAGTTTCTCCCTATACAATCCGGCAATCCCCAATTCCTCAACCAACCAATCCAACTAAAGAACTTCTCTATTAGAACTCTGGTTGCGATCGCGTTTACTCGCGATGGACACGGCGCTGGCGGCCACTGCTGCGACCTCCTCGCCGACCGGCTCCACCACCACCACCACCTCCTGGTTCAGCGGCATCGTGCGCGGTCGCTCGGTGAAATCCGTGTCAGCGCCACCTACGGTCGCATCTGGTAGCGTCATCGCATCACTCACCGAGTCGGGAGGATCGGGGAGCCGCAAGAAGCAGCTCAAGGGGTCTCTGTTCAAGTACGGGTCCAATCCCGCTCAGGTCAGAATTGAATCGATCCCTACTGTTCGATTTTGTGATCGATGTAATTATTTGGTTATAAATTGGAGATAACCTATGCCCCGAGGTCAGATATGCACAAATAATTTTTAGAATTAATCTTTAAGCTTGTTATCCCAGCTGATTATTTCCATGTAGAGGTCATCTTTGCTTAGTGGTTTGAGTGTTTCCTTTTAGACCGATAAGCAAGATTAAATCATCACCTCCTATTACATGTACACAATGGCATTGATGGTAGCAATATCAATAGAAGATATTTCTACTTTGTTTAGTTTCTGTGACTTTTAAGTCTTAGACTGTAAGATAACTCGTTAGAACTTACAATTAATCACCATAGAAAAACTATTGGGGTAGGGAAGAGGTGCCCGGAAAATTAGATGTGTTTAGTATTATATGGTTCCTGTACTATCTTCCATCTAGCACATTTCATACTCGTACCAGTCTTTTAGGAGGAATTGTTAAACCATATTAATTTTGCAAATGGTAATTGGTCCCCCAATGAGAGCTAGGTTCTTAGCAATACACAGTTTTAGCATCCTTTTTAGTTTAGAGAATTTACCTCAAAGTTATCTTCATATTTTCTTTTCCATTTGTTTATAGAATGGAGCACTTGTTTTCATAACAGGTGGCGTTTAAAACGGGCGATTTCACTCAGCAAGTGGTCTTTGTTGGTGGCTTGACTGATGGCCTTTTAGCAACAGAGTATGTAAAATGTCTCTGAAACCAGATTAGTTTACCATTTTAATTTGGTCAGGTACAGCTTAAGCCTAACATTACCACCAAGTTAGGTATAAACTATAAACTACTACTACTACTACTACTACTACTACAACAACAACAACAACAAAGCCTTTTGTCCCAAACAAGTTTGGGTAGGCTAGAAATGAAATCCATATTGGGTTTCATTTCCATAAGATTGGCTGTTTTTTTTTATGTTGGCTCGCCAAACCTACCACAATCCTTCTATTCTGGGCTTGGGACCGGCTATGTTAAAAACATAGGCGGAGTTATCAACCCTATCTTTACTCAAAAAAAGAAAAGAAGGGACAATTGAGTTAATTAGGGTTATAAGTTTAGTTTGATGCCTAATTTGACAAATGAAGCTTAATGGGTCGTAACATGGACAGAACTGCAAACTTCAGACACCTTACCATATCCACCAGCTGGTATTCCAAGTATTGGTTTAAGGTCCGAGCAGAATTATATGTAAGGAAAACAACAATGTAAAATAAAAAATTTAAACAAAGAATGTACCTGTAAAATAACTCCCCGAACTGCCTTTGAACAAGCTAAGTTTGTGTTCATGTAATGCACAATATCCTGGCTGCTACGATTTGACTGTTTATTTCTAGCCTGGTAACGTGCATGTGTAATTAATCTTACAATTCAAAGCAAGTTGATGCTGATCTGTGTTTAAATTCTGAGAAAATAGAGGCTTTATTTCACAATCAAGGGACAGTGGAGAAGAATTTTGGCTTAATTGGTTTTTAAATGCAGATACTGGTACACCTATGTATGTGTACTGCCATTTTACCAGTGAAAAATATAAATTGTTAAGAACTCTTTTGTGTGTTTTAAAAGATATATTTTTTTTCCTTCATTAGGTACATTGAACCTTTGTCTATGGCTTTGGAGAATAATAACTGGTCTTTGGTGCAACCATTACTCTCTTCATCTTATATTGGTTATGGGACATCCAGCTTACAACAGGTACATGTTTATGTATTGTTACATTACAGAAAGCTGAATTATATTATTTCTGTTAACATGGTTTTGTATTGATCTCAGCAAACTTAGTTTTATTAATCTTCTTGAAGGATGCATTGGAAATAGATCAGCTTATCAGTTACTTGATTAATAATGAGAACTCTGAAGGAGTTGTATTACTTGGTCATAGCACCGGCTGCCAGGTTTGATTCTTTCTTTTATTTTATCTTTTGATGCTACAAATCTTATATCCCACCGTAATTATTTTTTGCATTTGCAGGACATTGTGCATTACATGAAAACAAACTTAGCTTGTTCCAAGGCGGTTCGGGGGGTTATTTTACAGGTACATTCTTTGTTTAAATTTTTTTCTTGTACATTGTTGTTTTCTTTACATAGAATTCTGCTCGAACCTTAAAATAATACTTGGAATACCAGCTGGTGAATATGGTAAGGTGTCTGAAGTTTGCAGTTCTGTCCAAGTTACACCCCATTAAGCTTCATTTGTCAAATTAGGCATCAAACTAAACTTATAACCCTAATTAACTCAATTGTCCCTTCTTATTTTTTTTGGAGTAAAGATGGGGTCAATAACCGGTCCCATGCCCAAAAAAGGAGGGTTGTGGTAGGCTTGACGAGCCAACGCAAAAAACCAGCCAATCTTATGGAAATGAAACTCAATATGGGTTTCATTTCTAGCCTACCCAACTTGTTTGGGACAAAAGGCTTTGTTGTTATTGTTGTTGTTGTAAAGATGGGGGTCGATAACTCAATTTCATAGTATCCTTCCAAATTGATCTTGAACCTGACCTTAGTTTCTCTCAGTTTACCTCAATTTAACTTAGTTGTCTCAATCTACCATCCAAACTGTAACTCCGTAAGCAAAAGCATAGAACTCCATTTTCCAAAACAAAAAGAGATGGTGTACATGCCATTCTAGCCTACCCTAATTTGTTGGGACTAAAGGCTTTTTGTGTTGTTGTTGCTGTGTACATGCCATTCTAGCCTACACAATTAGGCTCATATTTAATACCAGCAGGTGAGGTCATTGGAGCAGGTTAAAAACATATATAGTTCCTGAATTTAACACTTTTCCTTGGTCAGTATCCTCTTGACACTACCCAGTTTAAAAGGAAGAAATATATCTGTTTGTCAGGCACCAGTCAGTGATCGTGAGTATAGGGCAATGCTGCCAGAAACACCGGCACTGATAGACCTAGCTGCTAAGATGATTAGCGAAGGCAAAGGGAATGACTTAATGCCCAGAGAAGCAGACAGTTGCGCTCCTATTACTGCCTACAGGTATGAATAGCTTGCTACCTATATGTCCATACCTGTCAGTTCAGGACTTCAGGTTACTTTGATGCTTTAACATTTCAAGTTCTGGCTCAAGATAAATAGCGCCAATCACTGCCTATAATTATATATTATCCGTGATTACGTACATTGACTACATTCACAGTTGTCAATTTAGATATTGTGCCAGTATGTACCTCTGATTTTGCAGCTCAGGTTATGAAGTTCCATGGAGAGGGAAATGAAATATTTCACTTACTTTCTTGGTTCTGTATCTGTGGAGCTAAGCCAGCTGGTTGTATTGAAATAATGCTGCATTTGTGATTCTGAAATCAATATTATATATGCAGGTATCACTCACTATGTGCTTACATGGGAGATGATGATATGTTTAGCTCAGATCTTAGTGAAGACCAATTGAGGCAGAGACTCGGTCACGTGGCCAGTACATCTTGCCAGGTATAATGGAACCTACCTTTCTCTCTCTTTTTTTGAGAACATGGAACCTACCTTTCTCTCTCCTTTTTAAAATTGTACCTCTCTCTCTCTCTCTCTCTCTCTCTCTCTGCCCAGTCGACTTCCAATCATGGTGGTCGACATGATTTTTATTTTGATACTATTTTATAAATTTCACTTGTTTACTATTTCCCTGTGTTGTTGAAGATGGTAGATATATGAATGAAAGATGCTGATGCTGAATACATCAACTACATGTTGTTTTTGGTAATTTTGTGTGCCTTTGGTTGCAGGTCATTTTCTCTATGGCTGATGAATACATCCCAGAATATGTTGATAAAAAGGCACTTGTAGATAGGTATTAACATTATCAGAAAACCTAAAATAAATATTGAAACTTATGATATGTATTCTACATTTTTTGTTTACTTCATTTACAGCAGCCAGTTTTATTGTTGTTGTTATTTCTGTGTTAGCAGATTATGTCAGGCACTGGGAGGTGCCGAGAAAGTGGAGATAGAATGGGGGAATCATTCCCTCTCTAACAGAGTTCAAGAGGCAGTTCATGCTATAATAGACTTTGTTAAGAGAGAGGGTCCCAATGGCTGGGATGATCCCTGGAGCTAACATGCAATGTTTAGGTTTAAGAATGGGGATGTTTTGAATTTCATTGCTACTGTTTAAACTTCAGGTTGTCCCATATATATGTATCTTCTTTTTTCAGTTTGTCCACTTATTATTATTTGTTAATTTTCGTTTATTGTGGCAAGTCTTGTTTATTTCATTTTC
This sequence comes from Eleocharis quinqueflora, assembly GCA_964058865.1. Taxonomy (NCBI): domain Eukaryota; kingdom Viridiplantae; phylum Streptophyta; class Magnoliopsida; order Poales; family Cyperaceae; genus Eleocharis; species Eleocharis quinqueflora. The sequence continues at coordinate 6,184 of CAXKVX010003953.1, forward strand.
CCATCACTTCCATTTTTAGATGTAATGATTGATGGTCTTTGTATTTTTGTAGACCATGTTTGCAAGTATTGTCGTGTTAATGATTTTGCAGTTGAGCTATGTGATTGTTGATTTTCTCATCTCTCATATTGCTTAACAAGTACTGTACAACTGTACTATGTTTGTGAATCTATTTTAGAATCGAAGTACCAACTATGCTAATATGTTTCCCTGGATAACACTTATGTGACCACCGTGGCATCTGATTAAACTAGTATCATAAAAAGGTAAAATTACAGAACTACCCTTCTTATTTTTGATACACATGAACAAAACAAAGCAATAATGTGATGGACGTCTTAGTTGACAATAGCCTCAAGAACAGAGTTGTTGACGTTACAAAACAAAGAGGTTGAACTATTTCAGTCAAGTTGGTCGTTGGCAATTTAGTTTTAAACGTCATTAGTCTGTATGTCTTACAAATAGGTTTGTGTGAGAACATCAAGAAGTAATTCTAGAAAAATCTAGAAGAGATGTCCACAGGTGTGCCTAGCAGTGAGAAGTTTTTTATAGGAAGAGATTTTAACGGTAATATTAGTACAACTAGGAGTTTTGAAGGGGTGCACGGGGGTTTTAGATATGGTGATAAGAATAAAAAAAGAGAAAATATTTTGAATTTCGCTTAGCATATGACTTCATGATAGCTAACACCTTCTTTAGAAAGAGACAATCTCATTTAGTTACATTCACCAGTAACCAACACTCGAGTCAGATCGATTTTATTCCTACTAGGAAAGATGATCAACGAGCTTGTGTATATTGTAAGGTCATATACCCGAAGAGTGTGCCATACACTAACACAAGCTTGTGATCTCGGATTTTCGCTTTCTAATACATGTTCGACATGACGAATGTGCCAAAATATCGAGAACGAGATGATGGAAACTCAAAGGAGATGCCCAACAGGTCTTTAAGGACACGATGATCAAAGAAGGAACCTGGAATGAAGACGACGACGACGCTAATAACATGTGAAAGAAGAAGATAATTCACATTTGAAAGGTGGCTATAGAGGTGTTCAGAGTGACTAAGGAAAATAGACACGAACCTAAAGACACTTGGTGGCAAAATGAGAACGTGCAAAAAAACTATCAAGGAGAATGACTGCTACAAGTGTTTGCATGATGACAAGAGTGAAGACTATTAGAATGAGGGTCCTAAGATCAAGTAGTAGTGCAGAAGCGTTTTAACAATTATAATTCAAACTTTTGAATCTTAATCACCTAGCTAAAATCACAAGCTAGGAAAAACCTAAATGCAATTGAGAAAATCAAACAATAAAGTGCAAATATAGTAAAAAGAAAGAGGAAAGAGCAAGAGAGATCAAGAGAACACAAGAACACGCAATATAACGTGGTTCGGCCTACAAACTAGGCCTACGTCCAAGGGACCTCCGAAACCAAAACATTCTTCCGGAACCGATTCCACTAGATAACAAGTGTTCTTACAAATGTGAAATCTATCTTTGATTTCTTCTCGACAACCAATCTTAGGTTCCAAAATCTATGCAAGGGGCTACACCACTCTACAACGGAAACGTGTCCGATTATCAACACAATCAAGGACAATGATACACTACTTGACTACACAATATAGTACACCAAATGAAATTAACAACTAAGTGTTCTCGGATAGATAATTAGACAATCTGGCTATCCTATCACTCTATGAATCAAGAAGCTAAAGGAGAAGGCTCTAGTTCTCTTTCTGGTGCTCAATTGTATGCTTGGAAATTTGGAGAGAGCTTTCTTGATGCTTCTGGTTCGAATTCTGAAGCTATATATAGGCATGACACATCTTGAAGTTTTGATATTCTTATCATCTATTACAAAAATAAAGAATCTGTTACAGAATTCATTATAACAAATTGGAGAACTTCCCAATTTGCCCTTCTTTGCTTGGCTCACTGACTTCTGGGCCCTCCTAGATAGGAACCTGTTGTGACGGGTTGGCAACACGTTATAACGGATGTGGGATGCTTTACAGTAACACATGCTTCTGCCAATCGTGTAGAGTTCCCCTGTCTTCAGTACTTCTCCTCTTCAATCCGTTACAACGGATTGGGAACCCGTTGTGACGGGCGGGCAACCCGTTATGATGAGTAGAGAACCCGTTGTGACGGGTTGTCCATGTGTTATGGTAAAGCATGGCTCTATCAAGCCTCTGTTTTTGCCCAAATAACTTGCTCTTGATACGTTGTGATTGTTACGATTTGTACATGCATGTTTGAGTCTTTGCATCATTATATTGTACTTGTATAAACCTGCAACTCACCAAAACTCAATTGTGCAAAAGTTAGTAATGATTTATTTTGCAAATTACCAAATAAGTGAAGAGTTTAATCCAACAAACTCTCCATTTTGACAATTTGCAAAACCATATGTGTGTGCATATAATTCTCAAGAACAACACCACATTTCTTCCCATTTTTGTAAAGTATGACAAAAGCCTCAATTCAATTCATTTGCCCCCCTAAATTCTAGCATGTATTTTTAATATCAAGTCAAGATATAAATGCTCCCCTTAATGATATAAATTTTATAATTTTAGCATAATTAATTAAATTTTAATTTTGCAATTTCTAAGAGTAATCAAGAAATATAATCAAGAAGCATAGTCATAAAAGATGCAAGCAATCATTTCATTAATCTAAAGTAAATATTGCATATAAGATATGATAATTAACCTTCACACAAATAATGACATGAAACATCAAACTACACCTATTAAAGATTTTATTGGAGCTTAGCAGATTTAAAATTTTGATTTTTATCCTAATTTCTATTTATTTTTCTTCACTACTCTCTCCTTTATCTTCTTCTTTTTCGAATGCTTGTGGGTTCCAAGGAGTTGAAATTGTGAGATTAGTTTCGTCTTTGTCATCAAGCATTGCGATCATGAACATGTGATACATTTGTTGAGAAAGGTGTTGAATGCCTTCTAGGGTTGCTAATGAACAGGATTGTTCATGGACAAAATGGGCTGGATACTATTGAACATTTATGGAATAGACTATTTCTTGGTCTTGATTGAAGTTCAGTCCAAGTCCAATTGATAAAATTGAATTGGACTAATTGTGGACAATCATGGATAAATTATGGACAAACTGTGAACTAATTGCGAGCTCAGTGTGGGATTAAATGAAAATATGTTCAAACATCCCAATAGATCAACCAAGTTCTAACTCTCTATTTCACAGAGAGAGAACTAAGTTATTTGCAAAAAAAAAACCTAAGTTATTCAATACAGTGATGAAAAAGCTTTCATTTAAAGAGGACGATGCACTGTGGTGTCCAGAGTCATATCCATATGGTTAGCTCATGGACAAATAATGAACATTATTCGGTTATAAGATGAACTGGACATGGGCTAGATATTAGTAGATAATTATGGACTTGGTTTGGTCATGAACTTCAACTCCTCATCAGCGGACTGAGTTGAACATGAACTGGAACCCGTCCATTAGCAACCCTAATGCCTTCTATAATGATTGTCAAGGAGTTTGGATTATGTTTTGAGTTTGTTCTTCTAAGTTGAGGACCATGTTCACACTTCGAGTTGGAATCATTTTCAGATTTCTCTCCTTGTTCAAGTTGTACCATTACTTGATTAGCTTTTGATATCTTCTTTGTCACTAATTTTGTAGTCTTTGATGAATTTAGTGGAGCCATTAGAACAATCAGGGCAAGAATTATTGAAAGAATCATTTTGGTTGAAAAGAAGAAGCTTAAGAAAAATTAGATAAGAGATGTAATATTTGCATTTTAATTTGATTAATTTGATAAAATGATTTGAGTTCGAATCAATTGTATATTTATATAATATTTATATAGAGACACATTTGTATTAAATAAATGAGTTTTGATAGTTTATTTATAAAAGTTAGAAAAAAATAATAATTATACAAAAATATTATCTTTTTTGTACTTTATTAGTTTGTTATTCTGCAATTTTAACTGATAATGATAGAATAAAGGTAAGACCAATTTCAAATAAGTATGGGTACAAAATACCCCTCGACTCATATCGTATGTATTGACAACTCTATTTGTGTCGGTATTAATTTGAAAATTGACACTGATATATTGTATATGTAAAATCTCAAAATAATAATTAGAAAATCACACCAAAAAAAAATTCGCCATCCATATTTATTTGCATCACTAGACAAACACACATAAAATGACAAAGTTAATTTCATAAAAACTAAAATGATAAACACCTTGATGGCGAGTGATTCAGAATTTCCGTCAGGGGTTCAAGTTTTACGATTTTTTCAGAGAATTCGAAATAATGCTTATTTTTTAAAAAATTATTTTATATGATCATTTGTACAAAAAAAGTTTCAATATATAATCATTTTCGAAAATAACTTCAAACATGTGATTTTTTTGAAAAAAAATAAAAAAAATTCATTTACATTCTTGAATGCATGTGGCTCCGCAACTGAATAAATTCATATATGTGCGTCTTCTCCTCACAATACAACATACTTATAGAGCATGGCTAAAATAATATGCATAGTACACCACATAACATATTATGCGCCCATTTGTATTTAATTTGATCATTAAATTGATATTTAAGTTGCTCAATAAATTCTTCATAACAAAATCTTGTAGGAAATAAAATTTCGTGATTTTTAGAGCTTTCTTGCTATTTTTTAAATATTTTTTAAAAACAGCCCAGAAATGACACTTTTGTAGTATTAAATCTGGACTGTTTTTAAAAAATATTTAAAAAATAGCTAGAAAGCTCTAAAAATCACGAAATTTGATTTCCTACAATATTTTCATATGAAGAATTTATTGAGCAACTTAAATCTCAATTTAATAACTTATATCTATATGCATAGTACAAAATGTAGTGTACTATGCATATTATTTTAGCCATGCTCCATATTTATATACTTGTCTTGTGTGTGCTATATTTTATAAAAGATCATGGCGTATGCGTAATTCATCCTTCCTGTATTACTTATTGACACGTATAAGCGTCAGATAAGAAATTACCAAGTGACGCCGTTTTTTGGTTTTGAGACGCGTCACTTTTTCATACTCCCCGGTCGCTGAGAGGAGAAATCAATCTGGATCGTCGGATTAAAGGTTGACGTTTGATTGTCAATTATATAATTGAATGAAGTTTTAATATTATTAATTAACATCGTTGATCAACCAAAGAACCAGAACCAATCCCCGGTCTGCGTTTCAAAATCACGTCGCTGACTAAGACCATAAATCGATATATTTCCAGGGGCCCCAATAAAAATATTCAGCCCTCTATCTTATCATTTTATCCGAGGGCTAAGCGCGAGGTCAGGTGGTGGAGACAATGTTACCTTTGCACTTGCGTTTTTCACTAACGACTTAACGACGGCGCCTAACATCTCCGATCAGTCTCTCTCTCTCTCTCTCCCTCCCTCTATCTAATCTTCTCTCCCCAAGCATCCATATAAGAGTAGTTATATGATAGCGCTGGAACAATGGCGGCCTCCTCTCCTCTAACGGCGGCGGCTCCTCATTTATGCTGTCCCAGGCGGCGTGGCGTTAACTTGTTATGGTATGATTCTCTCTTATCAATGTAGCTGGGAATAAGCATTTCAAAAGTCAGAATTGGTGGTCCTGTTTCTCTTCTGTTTCCGTGCCATTGGTGTTCGGTGGTTATAGCTTGTTAGGTTGTTCCAGCCTTCCAGGGGAGCAGTTGATTGTCTGGAGTAGTAATTTAAGTGCAAATTCATGATACTGGCCAAATTTTTCAGTATTAGCTTTAGAGGGAGGTATTAACTTACTTTGTTGGGTGTCAATAGTGAAGTAGAGATGATGGAACCAGAATTGTGACCCTGGAAGAATTTTTCTGTCTTGTTTGTATTATTGTATAGCATTTTGTTTCATCAGACTTTTAAATTAGACAAATGCTTAAATGACGGTGATTGCAAGGACTAAGTAAACTATTAAGTATAATTGGGTGTCCTCGCACTTGTTTGGTAGAATATTGTTTGTCCCAGTTTTACCAAATTTGTACTCAGTTTGATTCAAAAGCATTCGCATTAGTGATCACTACTGTTTATAGAATGGAAATTTGTTTGGAGTCTGGATTTTTTTAATTCAGTTTCTCTAATTGCAATTGTGTAGAAATAGAACTTTCTAAATTAGTTTCTTTTATCAGCTGCTTATTTTTACATATATTTATTTGAATATAGAACTTTCATTTTTCATTCTGTCTTTTTTTTTCTTTTGTTGAAACTATTAGCCTGATCTAGGCTTCTATTATGGCAAACAGAAACAGACTAGTATAATATCCCCAGGGTTGGACCTTTCCTAACACCCTTAATTAGACCTAAGCAAAATGGAATGGTCGGATCTACTGGATTCTCAGTGTGAAAAGTTTTACAAGATGCAAAACACAACCATCGCCTACCCCCAGCCAATTAAAACTCAGGAACCTCTATTCCATCTTTGCCTAGTGCAATCTGTGGTACTAAATTTCCTTTTTTTTAATAATGTGATTCAGGTCATATAATTTAAAGGAAACAAGAAAATATAGAGCATCCTCTAAAAGATTTTTTCAAAGGGCTGACCAAAAGGCTTCTCTTGCAATTATCTACAGGACAACTCAATTTAGATGCAAAGCTGTAAGTCCGATGCTACCTTAAATGCTAACATGTTCATCTCTTCTGCTATTCTTTGTAAAATGGGGAAAAATGTCAATGCATCCTTATTGTAACTACCCTTCTTTAATAAAGCTGTAACCAAATTGACCAAACTGATACCATGGTAATCTCACCGCACTCCTCTATCCAAACTTGTCAGGTATTTCTTTTTTTTTATATTCTTCAACTTCAATTCAATGCCAATGTTAGTGTTAACATTTTCTGTTTGTTTCTCCTTGGCTTGTCAGTCTTGATTGATTTTAGATTCCTTTGAAGCTCATATATTCTAATTTCTCAATGAAAACCCTTAATATATTTTTTTTTGACTAAAGAGTTGGGGCAAACCCCACCTGTTTCATTGAAACAAGATGTTTGTAATACAATCAAAATCCTAAAGCCAATGTATCCGAGCGATACATTGACAAACTAACAGATATGCTTGTTCTAGAAATTAAACCTATTACATCCAGTTTATCAAAACACATCCAACTACATCAATCATTACCTAATTGTTTTTCAAAGCCATCATTGAACTACAAAAGATCATTACCACCAGTATAACAAAAAGACAAGTTTTTAGAAATAAACAATGGAAGTTGCTCTAGCAAATGAAAACCCTTAATATTGCTACAAAATAATTGATCTTTATTTTAAATCATCACAGGCTACAATGGAAGTTGCTCTAGCAAATGAAATCCTTCTCACTGGGGAAGAGGCTGTAATAACCGCTGCAGCTGCTGAGGCAGTTGCCCTTGCCAGGGCTGCACTGGAGGTCGCCAAAGAAGCTGTTCAACTTAGTGAGACAACTGATTTCTCCACCAAACCAGGACCCCAAACACTTGCAATACATTCCACACAATCACTTACAGATCAATCCTTCCAAGACCAATTTGATGAAAGCATGATCCAGATCGAAGAAAATTTAACAAGCTTAGTGGAAGACGTAGAGGTGACAGTGAGATCCAGACGGCAGGAAGAGAGGAGATCCAGGAGGCAAATAGTGGCTGAGAAGGCACAAGGAAGGTCAGAGGCTAACAAGAAAAGGGATCTTCTGAAGATTGTGAAGAGGAAAAGTGGTGCATACAAACTGCTTACAATGGCAGAAGAAAGAGAGCTTTCAGAAGGAGTACAGGTAATATTTGTTTTAGTGGATCTTTTACATCTTTGCATCAGTCATACTTAAATTGGTCCATGATAAAGGTTTTCAGTTGCAGATTGAATGTGATAAACTGACAAAGAAAGTACTTGTACAAGTGTTATGAACAACCATTAGTAGTTTGCTCCTTGCATTCTGCTACTTCATTTTTGTTTTCTAGTTGCAAATCTAACACAATTAGGCGTGGGAAAACAAAAATTCAGTCTGGCTGAAATTTTGCTTTCCCACGGGAACAGTACCCATCCCGTGGGAATTGATGGAGTCCGAACAGGCCCTTAAGTATTTTAAGTACTCTTGATCCTGGTCCCGCTCTCACAGTCAAACATTCCAAACCAAAACAAGTCACCATCTACCAATTCATTCACATACAGGACCTCTTGAAACTTCAAGCTATTGAAAAGAAGCTGATGGAGATAAACGGTCAGGATCCAAGCTTTGCTACATGGGCCGCAGCAGCGCATATTGACCAACGGATGCTGCGGCGGCGACTGGAACATGGCATGCGCTGCAAAGATAAGATGATCCGCTGCAACATCCGCCTTGTGGTATCTATTGCAAAAAACTATGCTGGTGCCAGCCTCGCGTTCGAGGATCTTGTTCAGGTTTGTGTCATACAAAAATTATTATTTTATACCAACTTTTCTCCTGTTTATGACCATTGTTTTACAAAATGTTGCATCTGTATGTGGTGGATCTTGAACTATATTTCTGTTGCTTTTCTTCTGTACTATTTTTTTCTTTTGAAAAATGGTGTACAGCACCTTCAGCTTCATTTTTGTTATCAAATTCTTCTGTTATGTTTATTTGGTAGTCTTTTTTTTCTTTTCCATTGATTGTTGGGCTGGGGAATGATTTGATTGCTTATCTCATGACAGGGTTAATTTTCATGAATTTTGTTGAGGTTCTTTCTAGAATTTTCCTTGATTTATATGTTCTATAACATTCCTGTGATTGAGCAAAAGGCTGTATGCATAACCAAAGGTGTCTAGTTTTGTATTCTTTCTCAAAATGTGGCAATCTTCATCTTCCGTCGAATTGCTCATTTCAGGAAGGGTGTCGGGGCTTGGTAAAAGGTGTGGAAAAGTTTGATGGCTCGAAGGGATTCAAGTTCTCAACGTATGCATATTGGTGGATCAAACAAGCTATTCGAAAGTCTCTTTCAAGATCATCACGGTTGATCCAAATACCAGTATGTTTTTTTAATTTTTTCTTGTACATTTGTAAAGCTCAAATGAGTATGTATACACTAAAATGATAAAAGAAATTTAATATGGCTTTTTCAAAGTGAGGGCAGTACCTTATTTTTAAAAGTCATATATACAGTGTATTTAAGAAGACTTGTTAATAATGTTCTTATGTTTTGTTTATCCTACTGAATTCTAAATACTTAGAACCAGGAAAATTTTGGTTGACCAGGCTTGCTATGTCAGCTTTTGCTTTTATATCACTCCAAGCACAGTTCAGTATTTTTTATTATCCATTGCAGCTTAACAAAATTTTAGTAGCAAGAAATTAATAAAAGAACAGTAGTAATTTCACTTACACTTGAAACTTCATTTGTTTTGTTAGTTCAAGATGGTTAATGCAGCCTATCAAGTGAAGGAGGCGATTAGGGAACTGAAACAAGGTGGAAAGACGATTAAGGATCTTGGTACACAGGAAATTGCAAGTACTGCTGGAGTTACAACTAATATGGTTAAGAAAGTTATGATGCTTCCTAAGAGTCCTATATCTTTTGAGTCAATGGTCGGTACCGAAAAAAATACGAAACTCTCGGTATATTTCCTTCTCAGCCATATATTTTTTGGGGAGTTTCATGAATACTGCTGCAAAGAAAAAAACATATGAACTGAAGGACTTGTTTCATTCCCTCTTTATTCGTGCCAACAAGGGCTTGAACCCTTGACCTCTTTGAGGAAGGATTTATCACTATGCCACTAGTCCATTGGCAATACTTCTGCAAATCTTAAAATTCATCCTGAAAAGAAATCCCATGCAAATGCTAAAGCATGGGTATCCACTCTCTTGGAAAGATTACCAACTCCTGTTCTTACTGTTTTCTCTGCACAAATGTGGGAGTGGGTTTGTTGGCTGCTTGGGGAGATATTATAGCAGGAAGATAGTTCAATATATTTTTAACATGCCAGATGAGAAGAGGTTGTTGGCGATATCTTGTATTTTGGACATGCATGTATATTTGGCAATGATAGTATACAGAAAATTTCTGATTACATTTGGATCCCTGTTGCCCAAGTATTGTATGCTATAAAGTTCCAATACGTGACAGATATTACTGGTTTTTGTTGGGATCTGGCTGGTCAATGCGAAGCTCCCTCCTTTTTTGTTGTTACAATGTCATGATCATTGTATTACACCTTCTAAGTGCAGGATGTTTCTATGTTAAATGTAGAACCTAATGTTTTCAGCAATTGACAGGACATAGTCCCATGCCGCGAGCAGGATAGTCTCGAGTACATTGTCAACAAGGAGTTCACCAGATCAGGCATTAACATGGTTCTGGACACGCTCACTGCAAGAGAGAAAACAGTGATAAGGGAACGGTATGGTCTAGACGATGGTCGTGCCAAAACCCTACAAGAAATTGGGGATCTAATGGGCATCAGTCGTGAACGAGTGCGTCAGGTCGAATTGTGTGCCTTTCGAAAGCTGAAGAACAAGACGCGAATGAATATCATACAAGACTACACTAAAGCTTACAGTACCTGATCTTTTTTATACTTCATACCACAAGAGTTGTAAATTTTTTCTTCTCGTGCAAGTAGCGGGTTTTGATTTTAGCTTTCTAGAAACTATCTTTCCATTTTACATGTAATGAATATTTACTAACTTTTTCTGGTACCCATCTGCACGTAACGTCCCAGAAAGAATGCAGAAAAGCAAAATATTCTGATTGGAAAATCCTAATAAAAGAGGTAGGGAAGTTAGGAAAATGTTATGGTGATACGTCATCGATATGCATGTTAAACGAGTAGTTGTGCATATTAAATGTGTTGCTATGCATGTTATTTTATATTGAAAAATAATTATGCATGTTAAGAATTTCGACGAGCGTATTTGTTATGTAATAAATAACATACATAGCGGCGTGTTTAAACTGCATAACAACTCGTTTAATATGCATAGCAATGCGTTTATCAGTAGTGTATTGATGGGCATATCTGTATGTCATGTCAGCTCCCAACCTAGAAATAGTAAAATACAAGATATGTTATCATCCAATTTAAGAGGAAAGAGAGCAAAGAGGTCCGTGTTGGAGTCATTTGAAAACGTTTGTTTGGACCCCCAATAAACAATTTCTGAATTAGAACTTTAGAAGATATTTATCTGAAGCCCAATTAAGCGAGCGGAAATCCCTTCTATTCCAGTCAGACTAATTGCATTATTGGTTTTTTATTCATTGCCGTAGACTTATAACACATTCACACACAAATCAGAAAATAAACTTAAAACTTTCTTAAAAATAGTTCTTAATAGAGCTTGAACTCAGACCTTTTTCACAGAAGTCTTGTGTCTCATCACTTACATTAGATAAGGCTTGGCCCTTTTTTTGCATGCATTAATTAAACTAAGCTAGTTATTGTTTATTTGTGGGTAAACATTTTTTTCATGGAGGTGTTAGTTATAGGGAGGCATAAATGGTTTCTCTGCAAAAGGTTAGTAATATCTGAGGCTCATCTTCATAGTTTAGTGGTGAAAGCATACGTGCCTCTTTTTGGAAAGATGGAGAATAAGAGATATATAATTGTTGATAAATGCTTTATTTCACAGGACCACACCACACCATTGTATATTTTGGACCACGCATCATATCATTTTGATCAACTTTGATCTGACAAATGGAGCTTAGTTTTAAATTCAGTGGCATTCTTCCCCACCCCACCCCACCCCACCCCTCACCAAAACAAAACAAATAAAATAAAATAAAGAAAGAAAGAAAGAAATATATTAACAGAATTATGTATTATATGGTTCAAGAACTATATCTCAGCTGTAATTAATATATTATACGGTATTTTATTCCAACTTTTTAAACATACGACAAATAATCCTTTTTCAGCAACAAATGACGAGTGCTTTTAAACAGATACGTTCATGGATACATATATCATCAATATGCGCGTCGTTATGCTTGTTAAACGAGTTGATATGCATGTTATTTGAACTCGATTGCATGTTTTTTTGTGATGAAAAACTATTATACATGTTAAGCATTTTGCTATGCATGTTTAATCGTTTGACATATATAACAAATCGTTTAACATACATAAATCGGTTTTTAATACAAAATAACATGCACAATAATTCATTTAACATACATAAAGACGCACGTATGGTCAGAACATTTTCCTTTAATTATTTGCCAAACATTTATTGTAGTTAGTTAAAAACTACTACATTAATCTTTTATTATTAAAAAATAGAATTTACATTAATCTTTTCGCAATCCCATTGATTGCACAACTTAAAAAAAAAAATTAGTCATCTCTTTTGAAATGTTGGAGTTGATGAGCGCATATAGCATCAATTTGAACTTTGTCGTGATGTGATTTTGTTTGTCTTCTAATCAGAAGTTAACAATAGAATCGATCTTCACGTTGGTGATCAAGCTTGTGAAGCTATGATGAATCCAGATGGCGATTGTATAAAGGCATAATTAGACAAAGAGATGGTTGGTCATGCATTCAAGCTGTGCTGCATGTATAAGATGCACTGCGAAATTGTGTGATAAACATTTTCTCACCGAGTTGTAGATAGTTGCAAGGAGCGGATTTCAGAAATTTGTTCAAGATGATTTAAAATTTAAGTTTATTTGCGGGTGGTTCAAAATGATATATATTTAAAAGAAAATTCAAGTTATAAGTATATTTTTTAGAATTTTTTCAATTATGTGATAAATTTTGATTTATTTTTTTTCAGAATGAGTCAGCTGATTCATCTTGCCCCTTAGTGACTCTGTCACTGAATAGTTGACATTTTGTCTTTTGAAAGTAACCAATTCAAAATTCACACTTCTAAAAATTTGGGTCCCCAAATAAGGTCTTAATCTTTAGTCAAATTTTTAGAATTAGCTAAAAATCAGTACGTGAAGGATGAATATTAGCACTCATTTGAAGCACATCTTCAATTTATAGACTCGTTAAGACATATTTCAGTGGAGAATTGAAAAATAAGGATTATGAGGTAGGTCTTTAAGAAACGAGTACAATGTGGTATGAATTATTTGACATACATGCTAATATCAATATGAGCTTATTATTCTTTTTTGTATTTATTGATCATCAAAAGTCAGAAAAATATACATGACAAAATTAATAAACATGTTATTGTTGTCGCGTATGTCTTTTCTCGACAATATAGCAATATCGATCGATGTATAAATTGAGAAAAGTCTTTGATGTAGTGGTTAAGCGAATGTCATTCGTATGAGAGATCACAAGTTCAAAATATATGAAAGAAATATCTTGTGAACAAATATTCAAACGTAACATTATCGCCAAATATTCTTTTTTCTTTATATATTGGATACCTCTCTCCATCCGACTCTCCTCCTTATTTTTAAAAATTTATATCCATCGTTTCTTTTTCCGAAAGATGAAATTTTGATCGAAGGAGACTTAGTGTGGCTTCTTTTTCCGAAAGATGAAATTTTGGTCGGAGAAGACTGATTGTGACATTCTCCGCCAAACCTTCTTTATTCTATTAGTATTTTATCATTACTTTTGTCTCGTCATATGTTATTTTGATTCTTGTATTATTTTTGCTGTACCTTACAACTGCCACCATTTCTCGACATTCATTTTCTTTTCCGATCACACTAAAACCGACACCTCTCGCCTTCTTTCTAGATCACATCATTTTCTTTACTTGTTTTCAAATCCTTCATCCTCAAATAACAAAATTTATTAAGGATCATTTCAAAAATATTGTGGAATTGTTAGAAGGTGAGATATTGATTTTCAATCCTGATATATATATTTGATTTTATTTCATGATCAAATAAAATAATTTGTGGGATACTACTAATGACACTATCTTCAGTGTCTTGTTAACATTTTTCCTGTTGCTTGTTGTCTTAAGCACTTTAAAAAAAATATATATTCTGTTTCCTACAAAAAGATATAAAAGAGACTTGCCATGCTGTGTTATGCTATCCTTTAAAGAAACCCAGCATGTTAATTCTAGCATTTGATGCTTTTATTTTCCTTGATAACTATATTCCACAAAAGGCAGAGAAACAAAAAAGATTTAAATGCCATTCTCTCCGTTTCTTAATAAATGGAGACATCCATTAGATAGTAACACATCTACACAAGTGGGTTGCATCACAATCTCTCATGTTTTCAACTTTTCATCTACACAGAGCAGAATGGACACTCCATTTAACAGTAATGGAGAAGATGAATTTAAATCTCGAGGGTTTAATTCTTCTTAATCATGATCAAGGTCGGTTAATTAATCAAGGAAATTTTTTAATTCCCCTAATTAAGTTAAGGTTGTATCCACCAAAATCCTGCTGGGTTTTTTTTTCTACATAAGTGGCAACAAAAATTCTTATATTTAACCATTCCTGTGCCATTTTATTTCTCTTGCACAAGACAGCCACCGGGCATATATATATATATATATATGGGAAAAACGAAGAGATATTTTGAGGTATGTGGTTCCCTTTAGAACATTTTGTTTAAATCATTTGTTACATGCTCAAATTCTACAATATTTATCCAGCAACAACATTTTTTTTTTAATTCCAAACCTTAGTACTGCAGTCTTGGATTGTGTGTCTAGTCTTAAGGGCCGCAAGTTTATTATTATTATTTTTTAATTTCGGAAAAGAAATCTAGAATTTAGAGTTACAGGTATCACTTGCTAGTTGATCGAAGTAGATCTCGAATTTTAATTTGCATTTTTAAAATATTTAATTTTCTATATTAATAATATTATTAAAAAAAGTTTCGGATTTATGAATTCCTATTCCAACTGTATAAGCAATGAAAACTTAAATGCGAGCGGCGCATTGTTCCCACCCCAAAATAAATGAAGACACTTTTATTTTGGGGTTTTTTATTTTTATTTTTTGAATTTTTATGGTTTAATTTTCATTTCCTAGTATTATATATATAAACGTATAGACCAGTTCTAGATTTTGCATATATAAGATAATAACAAGGGCGGAATCAGAACACCGAGTTAGGAGGAGCTGATTTGTTTGTATTGTTTAATTTTAATGTTATAAAAATGTCAAAATTTAATTTGATCAAATTATATAAATTTTTAATAAAAAATTTAAATTTTAATCAAAATTTTAACTAAAATATGTTTTTAATTAAATTTAATTAGAAAATTAAACAAGAGTACAAACTTTTTCGAGTCAAAGAGAGGCCGGTTCCGCCCCTGAATAATAAGATATTATATTGTCAAAAAAATTGTGTGTATTTTGTACAGAACCAACTAATGTACGAACAACAGCGCACAAATAAACACATCTAAATTGTCCTTTCAAATAGAATTGTATATATATGAAATATGATTTCTTTTTATCATAAAGTTCAATCATTGAACAAACTCAAAATTCATAAAAAAAATCTAAACATCATGTAGGAGATAAAAAAAATCAAATACAGGACCCCAATAAATAAAATAAATTCTTCTTGAACTCTTTGAGACTGTTTATACCATTAATTTTTAAAAATTTTCTTCTCAAACTGCATAAGAACTTTTGAACGTGTAAAATTGATTTGAATATTTGTAGTTATTTTGAAATTTCAGTTCGAATTCACACGAATATTAACTATTATCTAGTATCTAATTAATTAATTGCGCTACTATTTGTCAACAGTAAAAAAATAATTTATTGAATTTATATTTAACGGTACAGTTGGTGCAACAATAATTTATTGAATTTCGTACACTGGAAAGTAGCTGAACCTGGTGTAAGAGGGTTTCTGACACTATTTGGAAGCAATAGCCAACTGGTCCCATTTTGTTGGGAATAAATATCTCTTTTTATGCATATTTACCCTTACGATATTTTAAATATTTCTTTTTTGGTACAGTAATTAATAATTTAATTTGTGAACTTTTTTTTTTACTTTTTTTTTGCAAAATTCCAATAGAAGTATCCCAAATTATCGTTTGCAAGCAATGTCTAAAAATATTATTTTGGTGATGTTTGGCATTTTCAGCATATACATAAAGATCATAATATTTCATCTCTGTTTTAATGATATTAAAAGCTACTAAACATATTAATTGGAAAATTTTAGTGCAATGGCTTTCTCACATTTGATGTTCATAAACAAAAAGAAGTTGAATTGTGACGATTTTTTTTCTTTTTACTATGTCGGAAAAAGGATATAAAAAATATGTAATGATTCTTGTTTTCCTAGGTTTTGCTAAAATCGACTCAAATTATCGTTTTATGATAATGTCGAAAATATTATAGTTTGATTCATATAACCTTCATATTTTAAGTAAATCATAAGGAACTAAGCACACCGAAAATTAATTCAACAATTTTTGACACTTTCACATTTATATAAAAGATCATGATACTATCACCAGCGTCTAATGCAGCTGGTTAAGACGTTAGTCCTCCAAGGAGGAGGCATGGATCGAATCTCGCTTGATGCGGGCTGAGTGAGAATTGTGTGCGTGTTTGAGAAGCCTACGTGTATTAATTAATAAATCATAATATTTAATTTTTTATTTAATCACAACTAAAACTTCTAAATTTCTATTGCGAAAATATTTAGTGCAATGTTTTTTTTTCTAATATTTGATATCCATAAAAAGAAGCTAAACTGTGGCCGGTTTTTTTTTCTATTACAATGAGAAAGTGGCATAAATCACAACATTATTGTTTTCTTAGCTTGAATTTTTTTACATAATTAGTTTCTTAAAAAATAAAGATATATACATGCAGAAAAGATTTAGATACTTGATTGGTCTTTGTATTTTATACACCAACTTTTCATAAGAAGAAAGTTTAAAATAGAAAATTATAACTACAATGAACCAAATTAATTTTTTT
>CAXKVX010003954.1:0-29978 GCA_964058865.1 Eleocharis quinqueflora
CCCTCGGATCCAAAAATATCTTCTGAGACCAATTCCACTAAATCACAAGTGTTCTTACAATTATAAAACCTATCTTAGATTTCTTATCAACAAGACAACATATCTCAGGTTCTTAAACCTACGCGAGGGGCTACACCACTCTACAAGGCAAACGTGTCTGAGTGACAATACAATCAAGGACGGAGATGAACTACTTGATAACACAATGTAATTCACCAACAAAGTATTCTCTCAGGTTGACAATTAGAGAATTAACTATCCTAAACACTCTCAAGGTATGGATGCTGAAGGAGAATGCTCTTGTGCTCTTTCAAGTGCTTAATTAGATGCATGTAAATTTGGGGAGAGATTTCTTAATGCTTCTGATTCGAATCCCCAAGGTATATATAGGCTGGACACATCTTTAAGTCTTGAATTCTTGATCTGCACTGCTTTCGTTACAACAAATGCCTAACCCATTACAGAACTTATTATAACAGGTTGGCTCCTTTCCCAAATGCCCTTCAATACATCTCTGACCGACTTTTGGGTCCTCTTGGATAGGAACCCGTTATGACGGGTTGGTAACCTGTTGTGATAGGTGTGGGATGCGTTACTGTAACGCATGACTCTGCCAACTGCCCATCTGATCTTGCCTTTTGGATCTTCTCCACTTGAATCTGTTACAACGGATTGGTAACTCGTTGTGACAGGTGGGCAACCTGTTATGACTAGTTGAGGACTCGTTGTGACGGGTTCCCCTTGTGTTACCATGACGCAAGGCTCTGCCAACCTTTGTTTTTGCCCAATTTGTTGCTCTTGAGGTGTATGTGATATCTTGACTTGTACATACATTTTTGAGCATGTGCATCATCAATATGTACATGTATAAATCTGCAACTCACCAAACTCAATTGTTCAAGGTTAGTACTTATTCATTTTGCAAATTGTCAAATCAAAGAAGAGTTTAATCTAACAAATTCTCTCTTTTGATAATTTGTAAAACTTTATGTGTGTGCATATGATTCATGCACAACATCACATGTCTTTCCTTTTTTTGCAAAGTTTGGCAAAATACTCAATTCAAAACAATTGCTCCCCCTAAATAATAACATATATATATATATATATTCAAATCAAGTCATAAGCAATTGCTCCCCCTTAATGATATATCATTAACCGTTTGAACCATTCACAAAATTTGGGTACAACAACTACCTGTGGCTATATATTATGATTTGGTCGTAGAGAGAGCAACTGATGTTTGCTTTTTACTTGACCAAGATACTAAGAACTCACCTAAGAATCGACATGTCCTACTAGTACTTTTCCTATATATACCATCATTAACAAAGTTCGCATTTGTATATCCAATTAAATCTAACTTAGTGGTTCGCTCATACTTAATACCAAGGTTAAGTGTACATTTAACATAGCACAAGATTCTCTTGACGACTATCATGTGGGATTCCTTTGGACAAGCTTGAAATCTTGCGCATAGACACACGACAAACATAATATTCGGTCGACTTGCGGTAAGATGGAGAAGACTTCCAATAATGACTCTATATTGTGAGATGTCAAACGGTTTCTCACTTTCATCAATTCCAAGGCGTGTATTGGTTGTCATGGTTGTCTTCATTGCTTTACTATCTTCGATTCCAAAATGCTTGATGAGCTCCTTGACGTATTTTAATTGATTTATGAAAATTCCTTCAACATTTTGCTTGATTTGTAGTTCAAGAAAAAAGTTGAGCTCTACCATCATGGACATTTCGAACTCCTTATTCATGAGCTTAGAAAAATTATCCGCAAGCAAGACATTAGTAGACCCAAAAATAATATCATCCACATAAATTTGCGAAGACTCCAACACTGACTCCTTGTGTTTTTTAGGGCTCGACAAGGCAAATCCCGAGAGGAGGAGGCCACAACCACGACTGTAGAACTAGAAAGGCCAGATGAGAAAGTTTCAAGAGGATGAGAATTCCGAGAAGGCAAATTTTCGTAGCACCACTATAAAATCCCCAGCGCAAGAATAAATTAAAAACTCTATTATAGCGAAGTCTACGTGATGCTCGCTTTAATATATATCTTCTATAGGGAAGTTATTATAAAGGCCACTATAATATCCTTATCTATTATAGTGGTGGTCGGTATAAGTCCGCTATAATTTCCTTTCTTTTAGAGTGAGTTTGTATTGAAGTTCAGTATAATTTTCTTTTTTTATACCGAACAGTAAGAATAATTAATAGCTCGTTTAAAATTTCACTAGATTTATTCTAAAAAGATATATTAGCTTAGCTCGCTATAAAATTTCAAAATTATAGTAATGTTCGAAGGAAGACTAGAGCTTCCAATTGTTGATGGGCTCGGAGCAATGAGCCGAAAGAACCATTGCCTCTAAATTTCATCTAAGGAGAAGAACAAACTACTACTCCGTAAATTTATATGATTGTCGACATTAATATCAATATTTAATTATTTATATATTATGGGGCAACGTGAATATTATTCTCTTCTTAATTTCTCACGCATTTAACCAAACAGAAACATAAATATATCCGAAATTTACACAATATGTCCGAAGTTTAGGTAGAGAATCGGAGTAACTATTTGTAATAATTAGGTTGTTTACACAATATACTAGTGTCGGTCCGTACGTTGTTACGGATCTTATTTAATAAAATTATTGTATTTAAAAACAATCATATTTTCAAAAGAAACATCATATCATTATGCATTAATGGTAAAAGTTTTATTAATTCTAAACACTATAGTTATTAATGAATATAAATATTATAGTAACAAGAGACAATAATAGAAATACAATTAATGCAAATCAATTATACACAAATAGAAATTTTATTGACATTAAAATATTTTCCTTACAATTGAATTGAAAAGAGAATTATGTGTAGCTAGATTACAACATTCGAATATATTGAAGATCAAAATTAGTAAGGTTAAATCTTGATTATCAATCAGTCATAACAAGATAAATCTATGATTAGTTTTTATTCGAAATTTGATCAAATCAATCCTGACTACCGGCGGATCTGAACATCCAAATTATATTGCAGAGATCTGAAGTTTAGATAAAGAATCAGACTAACTATTTAGAAGCATTAGGTTATTTACACAATTTATCAGAAGTTTGGTGGGGATTCTCTGACATTCAATTATTTTGGTGCTAAAAAAAAGTTTATTATTTTAAATATTACAAGTAAAATGTAATTTATACTTTTCATATATGACATATCATGTATATAAAAGTAATGGAACTTTATACAAGTTTCCGCATGTATGAATTCACATGAAATTTGTAAGAACTTGTGAATAACCATCGAATGATACTTCAATTATAGAAAACCTGATACAAAAATAACTTGACTACAATAATTTGATTTGGAAACTTTGTCGGGTGTGATTAAAAATTATTATCAAGATTTCAACTTTCAAGGATCTGCATGCTTTGGTTTAAATGGGTCCGAATCTGCTATTATTTCAGGGGAAAAGGAGAGTTCTATTATTTATTTATGGACCGTCAAATTAAAAACGGACGGACGGATCGTCACAGATGGAATTCAAAGAATTTTTTGATATTGATCTGATTCATTCATTATAAATTAACGGTTCAGATTAAAAAAAGAAAAAAAAATAGGGGATCTCAATCCTGGTTTAAATAACCTTTTGTTGAGAAAGGATAAATTATTATTTGAAAGGCCCGGCATATATAGATTGATGACTATATATTGCTATGTTTTTATATGTTTAACAAAATGATTAAATTAAGAACAGTTGTCTCTTGCTTCGTCAACATGCAGTATTAATTGCTGTTACTTTTGGTCTACTTGCATCAGCAATTCAGCACCATGTTCTTCCAGTTCCACAGCTAAAATTACAATAGTTGACCTCATGTAATTACTAATTAGCGACCACCAGATTCCCAATAGAATAAAAAAATTGAGCTAGCCAGGCTCTTTAGCTAGTTGGGACTGGATTCCGATCCGGTGTTGCGGGATATCGGTGTAGCATTGCACGTGGATCGTCTGATCTTTCTTGTTTGCATAAAGATGCATGTCGGTAAAAGTTTTCATGATTCTTATCGCTAGCGGTAAATCCGACCGTTATTTTCTGTAGCGCGATACTGCGCTACAATGAATTCGGATCCGTTGGGACCGGGGAACATGCGCCTCATGTTATTGTTCAAATTCAAACCTACATGAAAGGATCATACCAATCGGAATCCAATTGTCTAATGTGGATCAGGCGGCGGTTGTTCTGAATTTTTTTGGGTATGTTATTATATGTTGATTGTACTAAATATTTTTTTCGTACGAATAGCACTTTCCAGATCTTATTTCTCAATTGATTTATTTATTTCACATGACGAGGAAGTGCTTTTGACTTCTTTACTGGAATGCACTCAGAGGAAACAAAAGCAGCTAGCTTGAGCTTTTTGTACGTCTCCTTCCCTTTCTAACTTTCTTCAGTTACAAAAACTGAGGTGCACTTATTTTAGGTGTTTTTTTGTACTCCAATCAATTCGTATTATTTAATTGAAATGTATGATGCGAATTTTGATGTATTTGAATGATATGAATTGATTAGAATATCTAAAGAGCATCTAAAATAATGCAACTAAGTCTTTCTCTTCTTCAATTACTATATAACAGGTCACTCATTTTATTTCTTTTCACGTGGACAGGTGTAACATGCAAATTATTTCTCTTGCATGAATTAAAATTATATGTATTATATTATTATCATCCTTGTTCGACAATGCCACTTTTACAATCTTAGATTTAGGTGGTATATATCATATATGCGTTAGCCTCAATCTGAAATCAATGGCGGATCCAGGATTATGATCAGGAGTAGGCACTACTTATAAGAAAAAAGTTTCGTTAAAATATTGAATACCATAGTAATTAAAGAGTATGGTTTATTTGAGAACATTTGATTTTTGCCACTATGAAACATCAAAATTGTAATTTTTTTTGTCAAAATGTCATTATCGGTCACTTTTTTGTTAAGAGATCGGGTGTCGATAGTGAAATTTGACAATTTTTTCTGAGTGACATTGTGATAATTTTTAAGTTTTATAGTGACATAAAACTAATTTTCCATTAAATATTACAAAATTAAATATATATAATATAATATAATAACACCTACAAAATTAAATCAAATCGATGATGATAAATCGAACCGACATATCCTAATGTTTTTTGACAAGTATTGTGTACATTCATTCAATTCATCATATGTCTCACACTGATATAGTAAAAACATCGATTGATAATGTTCAAAATAAAGATATCAGCTAATAATCAAACAATAAATGAATTAAAGTCATATCAATTGATTCACCTCAAGTTAATTGAACTAATCTAGGACTCATATGACCACATTGAAATAAAACTCAAAATGACATTTGTTTTACTAGATAGATAAAGTTGTGTAGCAACATTCCTTTTGCTTATTTATGAAGTTGAGCAAGAATCACTTCACCTGTAGTACTTAAGTTGATTGATTTTTATTGTGTTGTTGTTTTTATTATATTTCAATCGGTAAGTATTTTTACTAATGAGATTTGTTTGTTTGTCATTTCTCTTTAGCATTAATATTTTATAATAGCAACTGAATCATATATCTAAGTATGTATAGTAGTAACAACTGAAGGTCTGAAGCATATATCTGAGTATTATGATACGTAACAATGAAACACGATTAGAATTAAAATTTGCATCTCATGTGAAAATTTATGAAATTTGCATCTATTTTTGCCATTGAAGTATTGCACTTCAACGATTGTGATTGAATTAAACTAAGAATGATTATTCGAATTTGAAAGAGAAAAAGTTTATTTCTTGCTCCTATATGCGTTACAAAGATAAATGAGTCAAGGCTAGATGGCTTTGCACAAAAACGATGAAGATGTGCATAAAGGCCGAAGCAGAGGACATAGTGTTGAGTGTGGGATGGTTTGAGGGACTTGTCAGGCGCCAACAATGGATGTTCAACGAGACACGCACGATCACGACTCGCAAGTTTGGGCTTAGCCGCTTAGGGTAAGGGTTTGGGGCTTCGAGCTGATGGTAATTCGCGACTCGAATCAGAGTGGAAGAAGAGAGGGACGGTCCATCCGGAATCGTTAAGTCTGTCGAAAATAACGATTTGCAAAGAGAGCAAGAGATGATCAACAATCTTAGTTTAAACCAGAAAATATTGAACGAGTCTGAACCAGGGGTAGGCACAATACCAATCCAGGGGTAGGCACCATACCAATCCAGGGGTAGGCACCATATCTAATATCATTGAGTGTATGAAATTTTTTAGAATCCAAGGGTAGGCACGTGCCTACCCCTGGTTCACTTTGCATCCCGCCAGTGTCTGAAACTGTACGAGAAACGAGACTGTTTGTCAATTTACATTTTAGAGTATGTTATCTTTCTAGTTGAAATTTATTATCATTGAAGTCTACGATATTTTCAACGCAATAGCAATTGCTTCAACTAACTATAGTATTTAACAAGATGGATATAAAAAAAATTCACTAGTTTATTGAATATGAGTATGATTAAGATATTTTTTGTTAGCTAAACGAATAAAAATACGAATAAACACTATTTTATATCAGTGATCCTATAAGATAAATATAAAATAATATATTTTATATGTATTTGTATTGATGATTTTAGTTACTTGCTTGTATATTATATTCTCTCTGATTGTGCTTCTCATTTTATGTACCTTGATTGTAAATTGCAAATTGAATTGTGGATGAATATATAATTCAATATCTTGTGTTTTAATTGTCAAACTTATATTATTAAGAGAGAACTTGTTTATCTTGACTTGAGATTTAAATACATGCAATTATTTAGGGAAATAAATCAATTTTGAATTGAGCTTTTTTGTCAAACTTTGCAAAAAAGTGGTAGAAATGTGTTGGGCATGAAATTTAATATGCACACACATATAATTTTGCAAATTGTCAAAAGGCGAGTTTGTTAGATTAAACTCTTCTTTGATTTGACAATCTGCAAAACAAATCAGTACTAACCATGCACAATTGAGTTTTTGTGAGATGCAAATTTATACATGTACAAATTAATGTTGCAAAGGCTTCATATTGCATGTACAAGTCAAAATGATCAAGTAGACACAAGTGCAAGCAAAACAATACAAGACAGATGCTAAACAGAGCCTTGTGTTACCATAGCACAAGGGAACCCGCCACAACGGCTTCTCAACACGTCATAACGGTTACCAACTCATCACAACGAGTTAAAGAGGAGAAAAGCTAGAAGACAATGCAGATGAGGAATTTGGCAGAGCCTCATATTTTTGTGGCGCATGCTTAACACGTCAAACCAGGTTGCCAACCCATCATAATAGATTCGTCACCCGTCACAACGGGTTCATATCAAGAAAGGCCCAAAAATCAGCCAAAGATGCAGATAATGGCAAAACTGGAAAGGTGCCAACCATCACAACAGGTTCTGTAACATGTTGCAAAATTCTGTAACGAAAGTAGCCCTGATCAAGATTTCAAGACTCCAAGATGTGCCCAGCATATATATAATTGGAGAAAACCAACCAAAAGCATCAAGAAAGCCCTCCCCATAGGGGTGTAAACGGGTCAGATAATATCCGGTTCTATTTAGATCCGTATTCGAAAACTAACTAAAATTATTCGATTCGTATCCATATTCGAAGATATCTATATGGTTTAGCTAAGATCTATATGTATCCGACCGTTTAGCTCTTCTCTAATAGTATCCGAAATTATCCAAGATATCTATATCTGATATTATCCGATTGTATTCGAATTCATAACAAAAAATGCCTAATATATATATTTTTATTGGATTTTGTCTGTAGATTAAAAATTTAATTAACTTTAGATCTAATTTGTGTTTATGTAACATATTTTTTTATATTCCATTGATGCATTTGGATAAACATACATCAAACCAAGATTTTTTTAATTATCCGAATTATACTACTTTCGTATCTGTATCCGATATCCGTTGACATCCGATCTGTATTTGATTGAAATCTAATCTGTATTCATATCCGAGATTATTTGAATTCGTATTCGTATCCGAAAATAAAAAATACGATAAGACAATTATCCGTATGTATCCGATCCGTTTACATCCCTACCTCCCCAAGTTTACAAGCAACTCTCAGAAACTTTAAACAACAACTAAAATTAAGATTAGATTGCTTGAAGAAGATGATCATCCCTTCGGAGTAAAGTACTGTTTAAGTTCTTTCGATTCCCAAAACTGTTTTCAAAAAGACAAAAATTCAAAACAATTCGAGTATTGTACTGTTTCATCCCAGAAAATAGATCGTTCGAACATTTCCAATTTGGAAACAATCCCTTAAATCCATCAGTTAAAGCTGACTACTATGTTAGGCCGAAAGTAACCTGGTTTTTGTGAACATAAAAAATGGATTGAACACCAACTCCGCCGCTTCCAGTTAAAATCCAAACCAAATTGGTAAGAAAGACTATGTCTCCGATATGGCGTAAGGAACATCCTTCAGCGATTACAAATACGAGAGAACTTCGATCCAGTTGATTCTTGAAGGGATCTGAAACCAGGCAGAAGTTGAACAGGCTGTTTAAAGCAGAAAGCCCAAAGCCTGGAATACATTTTAAGTTAAACTAGGCCTAACCACAGAATTAACTGAAAGGGCAGAAAGGCACACACAATGACACAATAGCATTCAAAAACAGCGCTGGGCTTCGTAATGAATTATAAACAAAATTTAATAATATTGCACCAGCCGGGAATCGAACCCGGGTCTGTACCGTGGCAGGGTACTATTCTACCACTAGACCACTGGTGCTTGTTCTTCATATCTGTTGCACAGTTTTATGAATACCAACGTCTGTAGTCCTGTCGTGCTTATTCTTATGCAAATAGAATCTGTAGAGACGACTCCAAAACTTCATGAAGCAATGCAATAGTTCCCACCCCGTGATGGGACGAAGCCGCCGAACCGTATCCTACGCCGCCTACGCGTTTGAAAAATTAACCAGAGAATATCATGACAGTGTCAGAAAAGTGAAAACCAGACACAAATTACACAATTTCCTATGCCTACGGTCTTTTCACCTCAAAAAATACACAATTTCCATCTGAGACTGCTCAAGCTGATTGATTGATTGATAATGGTAGAGACAAAGAAGATCTACCAATGAAACTATCAGATTTGACAGCACAGTTCTATTCTTCGTCGGCGTTAACATCCAGTCTGTCTGCTCCTGTTTTACCGTGGCCAACTGGTCATGAATCTCCGATTTTTTCTAATATTGGAAATTGAATATATAAATTATAAGTATAAAAAATATTTGATTTAAAAGTTTGAAAAATAAAAAAAAAAGAAAAATTAGTTATTTGCCATTTTAAAGTTAGCAAATTAGCAAAAATGTCACTACAAAGTTAAAAATTATCAAATTGTCATTAAAATTCTGCTGAAATTATTTCTCTGTCTTTATGACCATATAATATTAATTAAAAATATAGAACCTTCTAAATGTCTAAAATGATCCTGACAGGTATAATTTCTCTTTTTTTTATTTGGACAGATCTAGTCGACATTTCTGCCTATAGCCTCGCTCAGTGAATCTTAGTTTCTCTAAATCACTACGGTACAAATACAACATTGATTGCTTATTGAATAATTTTGTCATCATCTATTTTGGAAATTAATTCTGGTGAAATAATTCTATATTAAATTTTGGATTTTAACCAAACCAGAGGAAGATAAATTGAATATGTTAGTGGATGATAATATTATATTACAGGAAATTTAGATAGAAACTGATTACTTCTCTTATGCATTTGTCTTGCAAATTGAGATAGAAACTAAATAAAAAAATTTCCGTCCTTTTATGAACTAAAATTTGAAGTACTGCGTAAATTATCACTATGACAGAGAAGCCTTGGATCATTCTTAGGGAGTGTTTGGCACCTCCACTATTCCGGAATAGAGCTCTATTCCGGAATTGGAGAGTGCCAAACGGGTTTTCGAAATCATAGAATAGTGGTAAAATAGGCTATTTCGGTATACCACCATATAGATGGAATAGCGGAATACACTGCTCTGTATGACTAACTAATCAAATTTATTATATTTTAATATTTCATCATTACTATTATTATTATTATTATTATTATTATTATTATTATTATTATTAATATTATTATTATTATTATTATTATTATTATTATTATTATTATTATTATTATTATTATTATTTATTAGTATTATAATATTTCATAATTATTATTTTATTATTATTTATGATAATTATTATTATATTATTATATATATTTTATTATTCTTGTTATTTCATTATTATTATTTATTATTATTATTGTTATTATTATTTATTATTAGTATTATAATATTTAATCATTATTATTATTTTATTCATTATTATTTATTATTATTATTTTTTTTATTAATTATTACTAGTATTATAATATTTCATCATTATTATTATTATTATTATTTTATTTTTTATGATAATAATTATTATATTATTATTGTTTATTTTTATTATTATTCTTATTTATTATTATTTATTATTAGTATTATTATTATTTATTATTAGTATTATAATATTTAATTATAATTATTATTTTATTATTATTTATGATAATTATTATTATATTATTATATATTTTATTATTCTTCTTATTTATTATTATTATTATTTATTTAGTATTATAATATTTCATTATTATTATTATTATTGATTCATCATTATTTATTATTATTGTTAATATTATTTATTATTAGTATTAAAATATTTCATCATTATTAATATTTTATTCATTATTATTTATTAGTTAATATTATTTATTATTATTGTTATTTATTATTATTTTTATTATTATTTATTATTAGTATTATAATATTTCATCATTATTATTATTTATGATAATAATTATTATATTATTATTATTCTTACTTATTATTATTTATTATTAGTATTATTATTATTTATTATTAGTATTATAATATTTCATCATTATTATTATTTTATTATTTATGATAATAATTTTTATATTGTTATTATTATTATTTATTTTTATTTATTATTAGTAGTATTATTATTATTTTATTAGTATTATAATATTTCATCTTTATTATTATTATTTTATTATTATTTATTTTTGTTTTTTTTTATTATTATTTATTTATTATTTTTTATTATTATTTTATTAATATTATAATATTTCATCTTTATTATTATTTATTACTTTTATTATTATTATTATTTATCATTATTTGTTATTTATTATTATTATTATTAGAATTATAATATTTCTCCATTATTATTATTATTTTATTATTACTATTATTTTTTTATCATTATAGTCAATTTTATTATTTTTATTTATTTTGTTAAATAATGCATATTATTGTTAATTTATTATATTATTTAGTTTATTATCGTTATCATTACTATATTATATCATAATTATTATTATTATCATAACTATCAATATTTTTAATATTCCAATTGACACTTGCCAAACGACAATTTTTTTTTTCAGAATAGTCAAGAATACCATTCTTCTACCACTCTTCCAAAATCACACTATTCTATTTTTACTATTCTAATTCCACTATTCTAACGCTATTCTTTGATTTGCCAAACGGACCCTTAGTGAATAAGATATTCACTTGACCTTTTGTAATTTTTTTATTTTCATGAAAAAAGTAATCGAACACAGTGCAGTGTCACAAGAGGGGCTTAAATGAGTTTGAAGTTTCAGAAAGAGGCTTAGATAATATTTGTAACTGTTTTGTTATCATTTTATTACGAGCATGGCTAAAATAATATGCATAGTACACCCTATTTCGTACTATATAGTCATTTATATTTAATTTGATCATTAAATTGATATTTAAGTTGCTCAATAAATTCTTCATATCAAAATCTTGTAGGAAATAAAATTTTGTAATTTTTAGAGCTTTCTTGTTATTTTTTAAATATTTTTAAAAAACAGCCCAGAAATGGCACTTTTGTAGTATTAAATCTGGACTGTTTTTAAAAAATATTTAAAAAATAGTAAGAATGCTCTAAAAATCACGAAATTTGATTTCCTACAATATTTTCATATGAAGAATTTATTGAGCAACTTAAATCTTAATTTAGTGACCTATATATATATGCATAGTACGGAATGGGATGTACTATGCATATTATTTTAGCCATGCTCTTTTATTACCTCTAGTTCATTTTGTGATTGAAGTAGTGATACTGTTAGCCAGTGCATACTGCCAAGTGTTGGGATTTCATGTCTAAGTTTAAGAGGACGAAAATTAAATTTTTTTGCCTCTATTTAACTCAATACACAAATGATCTTATTTATATAACAATTGCAAGCAAAATTATACTATGACATTTCATCGAACACCTCTTGTGCATCAACAAAACAGAAAATAAAACATTTATTTCTTGCACAAGAGTGGATAAAAGATTATACCTAAAGAGATTGTCAAATCTCTTCGTAGAGATGAGTCGATTCCTCTTCTAGGTCTCTTGGAAACCGTCGTCTTCCTTCTTCGGCCATGGAAGCACCCTTGTCTCTTGGTTCACCTTGAACCTAAACAACAACCTAAAGCATCATTAGATAGATGGATGTAGAGGTTAGAGCTTAGATCTAACCACCTAGATCTTCAATCTTCGATGAACAAGCTATTTCATTTGGTGGCTAAACCTTGCAAGAGAAGAAAAAGAAGAACAATGGAGTTTTTTCTTTCTACACACAAGAGAGGAGAAAAAGGGGTTACTATTCACAGTTACTATTCATCCCATTGTGGGAAGAGAGAGAAAAAGTCATTTTTCATCTCAAACATACCTCTTTATATAGCCAAGCCATAGGGCAACACTTGTGTTAATTATTTACACAAATGGCTATGATTACTCTCTTGTTATTCCCTAATCATATTTTGCAAGGATTTAATTTATGAGTAAATAATATTACTATATTATTCTAATATGAATTAATTTATTATTCTTATAATGCTCTCAAACATTATACAAAATAATATTCACATATATTCTCATAAATTTATTTTATGATCTAAGCATGTCATTTTACATGACATATTACTTTAACATTTTATCACATGCATTTTAACTCATACATTATGAGATTAAATACATCATTCAAAATGTAAAATACTTGTTGTTTCTGTTCAGTTGGTGTGACCTTACAGAGGATCTACGTCATCTTGGGATATAATATAAAATACTTTATATTATGGACTATAAGAGGTTCTATCACTACATTATAGTCTCCCAAACGACATAGTCGTTACGTGCTTGATCCACTTAATTCGTGTCTATCCTTGTCTCATGATATTTTAAATAATATGCAAAATATGATCGTGTCATTTTTGCATTATATTATTTTCTTGGTATCTCAAATGAATTATAAGTATAACTACATCAGTTATATTGCATGCAATATAATTTCACTTTACCAAGGGGCCCAGTAATATCATAACTCAAATAATTGAGGGACAATAATAATATTGACATATAAATTTCTCCCGCACAAGTTGTACATAACGAATTACTATATTATTCCAATCATTTGAATGGACTTTTAATAGTAATCACATTATATACTTCTCATGTGAAAAACTTACATGTCTCATATATAAGATTCAAAGACACATTGGAAACATTAATGACACAAAACTAATCCATATAATGCTCCATCTAGTTAGGTCATGTTCAGTATATAAAGAATCACCATTTTATATACTCATGTCATTGAATGATAATCACTTATCAACATTTATAGAACTACAATGTACTTTCAATTGACATGAAAACCTTCATGGTAAATAATGTTCCCTTTAATTACCACGATTGTGAACATATTTAGGATTATATGTTTTCATCTAAAGAGTTCTATGGTTCAAGACCATGAGCATCTTCTTAAATGCTTCTAAAGATATAACATATCAATCTCAAGGAACATAAATGTATAATAACATTTAAAATCATAAACAATTCATAAATTTGTTATAAAAAAATAACTTTCAAAACACACAACCTTCACCAAGATCATGGATGTTCTGGATATTTGCATACTTATTTTTGAATTATGGAGATTTTGAAAACAATGAAAATTCCAGGATGTACAAGATATTTGCATACTGTTGTTGAACCAGTGATGATTTCTCAATTGTCTGTAAATATAACAAGTTGAAAGAACTATTTGGTAGGATACTATGAAGAGGCAGTTGAATAAGAGAAGTTATTTGGATTTTTCGTTGGGAAACAAAGAAATTAATCTATACAAGAATGAATCTGCATCAGATATTTTATATTTCAACATTTAGATATTGAGATGTATGAATTATGCCGCAAGCATTACAACAGAATAATACTCAAGTATCATATGTTGAAAAAGATTTTTGAAGGTCATATCAAATTTGATTTCAGGATTAAATGCATGATTTCATAAAGATGTCACTCTAATAAACTCAGTATAGAGATCATTTAAGTTATATTATGACAATAAAAAAAGTCATGCATAATAATACTAGAAACTTAATAAGGCTAAAATATTTTTCATATAAGTTTCTTAAAATAGATATTGAAAGATAGAACATATAACAGTTCATGCTTCATATTCACAAGGTTTATGAAAAATGTGGGAGTGGATTTGAGGAAATGTATGTTCAATGTAATTGCAACAAGTTATAATATATATGCAAGGATATTGACGCAATCTCGGTCCCAAACCCAAGCTCCGTTAGTGACGAACTAGAATAAATGATTTAGTGGAATATAAACAAGAAAAAGAAAATAATTGCAAAATAGCAAAGAGAGAGAAAGATAACAATTTAAAAAAAAAACATCACAAATTTCATTATCAAAATTCAACTCTCCATTACAAATGACATACCTCCTATTTATAAGCTACATATGTCTTTTGATATTCTAAACAAAATAAAAAATAAGAACTCTAGAAATTCCATTAAATCTAACATTAAAACAAAAGACTCTAGAAATTTTAAACTTACACCTAACATTAACTCTAATTATTGTAATTATGGCTAAGAAATGAAAGGCAGAAACAAGGAGTCTTTCTTGAACAACAAACTAGTGAGACCCACTCAAAGTAAGTTCCATTTTCGTCATACATTCTTGCGTTCGCAAGAATATGTCTCTAGTTCGACTTCTAAAAAATGGGCGGAAATATGGGTAAAGAGCAAATCTTTGTGTCCACAAAGATATTCTTGCGTCCGCAAGAATTTGCTCTAAACTTTTATGTTCTGGCCTCAGCAAATCTTTGTGTCTGCAAAGATATCCTTGCATCCGCAAAGATATGTTGTCTGATCCAGACTGCTCAGCTTGATGTCCCGAGTCCCGGTTTGAGTTCGTCTCGCTTCAAATCTCTTATATCGACATTAAAATTTAACAAACAAGAAATTATCACGAACCTGCATACTTTTGATCCTAATTAAACTTGAAAACTATAAACATTGGCCAAATTTGCATACATAACCACGTGTTCTTATATATATAAAATTGGTGCATCAGATATTTTAGTCTTTTTTATCATGTCAAATTTAATTTGTAATTAGAGAAATGTGCGTATCAAATTTGACTTAATCTTTAACTGATGTCATAATTAGTATTTTTATCACGAGCTTGTTGAATCACTTGTTTCTCCGATCACAAATCAGATCCAACGCGATGAAAGTAGAGTAAAATATCTACAGCTCAATCACTTGCGACGATAAAAAATAATAATTACAGCCACAACGAGTGCAACTGAAATTACTATAAAAACTTACCTAGATATGATCAAATTAGAATTGAACTATTAATATTTTTGCGTTTGTAAACTGAGTTTTTTATTAATAGAAAAATATAAATAAATGAAGAAATTCAGAAATACGTTCAATCTACACAATAGTGCCGAATAAATTTAAATTAGGAAGCGCCGAAAAAGTTGGAGTTGAGAATTGACACAAGTTCCAAGAAACCATCGTACATGTATCCATAGGCGGTGATAGGCTGATAGCCCTTGGAAATGAAATGAAAATGATAATATGATAAATTTGTATTATATTTCCCGTGATAAATGCCATGCTTAATTTGGTTTTCGAAAACAAAGCGTTGCATTGATGGCTTTTTCTCGTTCGTCGGTCAGTACAGACTACAGACTCCACTACACAAGAAGAAATATGGCACCAACTCATCGTCGAATTCATATCTGCTGTTATTACGGAAAATAACAGGATTATGTTAATTTCAGATCTGACTGTTTATTTTTGATCTAACTGTTTATATATATAATATATCGGGTTCCGTACAGTCCATTTGGGCCGTTCGTTCATCAGCGTGGAAATCTGACAGTCGGATCAGAAGATAACAAAGTCCTGTGATCCTCAAGAATAACAGCAGATACGGACGCCTCATCGTCACGTCAAAATACATGCTGGTATCTGATAGCTTCAATCTGAATCATTCAAAACTGATCAAACAATTGTAATATATCAAAGAATCAGCCTCTTGTATTACATCACAACCGTTCAAACTAAATAAGATCAGTTCATGAAAATTAAAATGATTGAGACTTTGAAGTTTAATTAATAATATGAAAATTTGAGTGACCACATAAAATGTGAATTTTAATGCATCTAACATCTCTAAGTAATTGAATTCGAAGTATCTAGCTAAATATATACTCAAATTTTCCCGTATTATTAAATAATGTACGTTCTTTATTCTTTTTACAGGATCTTAAAATCCGTCATTTTTTCCCATTGCAACCTTGAGGATTTTGGAAGGCTGGCATGCGTTATTTTGGTCTTAATCGGGATCATATCATATATATTGAATGAACCTAGATTACCCAAAAAAAAAATGTGTTGTGACCTCATATGCAGGCATGCAGCTCGACAGCAGAAGTGTTAAAAAATTAATGTAAAAGGATTCGGATTTGTAATGGCCAATAAAACAAATGTTATTAGAATGAATGAATCACGCATAATTCACTTTAAATATATACTGTGTTTTTAATTAGGATAATGTTTCGTAGATATCACATTTGATATCAACTATGAACTATTGATACCGATTTTATTATATACATTTAGTTGAGTTATAATGCATATTATTTGAGTTATTATGCATGTTATACCATAACTATTTCAGTACAAAAATAACATGTATAACTATTTCATTACAGAAAATAACATGCATAATAACTCAAATAATTTGCACGATAACTCAACTAAAGGTGCATAATAAAATCGACAACATGTATTGCTATTTCATTACAAAAAATAACATACATAATAACTCAAATAATGTGCATGATAACTCAACTAAAGGTGCATAATAAAATCGATATCAATAGTTGCTATCAAAATATGGTATCTACGTATCAGCTCCCTTTTAATTAATCTTTCGTAGGGCTGCCAATGAAACCTTTTTGGCTGTTTACCCGATCCGTATCATATCCGCTAAAGCGGATATGGGTAAGAATTTTTTTCATTAGATTATCGAATATGGGTATGAGTAAGAAAAAAATTTCGTTACCTTATCGAGTAAGAGTATGGATAAGAGCTATATCGTATTCGTTACCCATTGGATAAATTATATAAATATATATACTATAATTTATTTCATAGCTTGAAAACAATTAACTAAATTAAAATTTGCATTTCTAAAAAAAATCTATACATCATTGAAAATTGAAATATGCATGTCTTGTTTTAGTATTAAATAATGCATCATGTATATTGATAAATAAATTGATTTACATTCTAGTGACAAGTGACATGAGAAGAAATTTTGTGATTTTTGTAATATATAAAACGTTATTTATTGGAGCATGGTTAAAATAATATGCATAGTACACCCCATTTTGTACTATGCATATATATAGGTCAATAAATTGAGATTTAAGTTGCTCAATAAATTCTTCATATGAAAATATTGTAGGAAATCAAATTTCGCTATTTTTAGAGCTTTCTTGCTATTTTTTAATTTTTTTTAAAAATAGTCCAAATTTAATATTACAAAAGTGCCATTTCTGGGTTGTTTTTAAAAAATATTTAAAAAATAACAAGAAAGCTCTAAAAATTACAAAATTTTATATCCTACAAGATTTTGCTATGAAGAATTTATTGAGCAACTTAAATATCAATTTAATGATCAAATTAAATATAAATGAACGCATAGTACGAAATGTGATGTACTATGCATATTATTTTAGCCATGCTCTATTTATTGTTGTATTTTAGTAGTATATATTTATTTGATACTATTAATTTGTCAAAATCATACAATTTTTTTATTAAATTTTATCTTTTTTTATCCATTATCTTTCGTTTTACCCGAAAATTTAGACGGGTATGGATAGAGTATGGGTAAAGAAAATTTTAATGAGTATGAGTAGGGTATGGAAAAAGAAAATTTTAATGGGTATGAATATAAAAATACCTCCATCCGTATCCTACCCTACCCATTGATAGCCATAATCTTTCGCTTATAAAACAAGAGTTTTCAGAGTTAATTGCATTTATTCTTTTATTTTTGTGAAAAATGCATCATATTTTTTGGTTCAATTATTGAAAATATTGGAATATTTGAAACATTGTCATAATGATGCCGTCTCGCGTCCCAAATCACAACTCCGTGAGGACGAACTTCAATAAATAATTTAGTGGAATAGAAACAATGATGAAAGTGAATGCCAAGTAGCAAAATACAGATTTCTCGAAATTCTTAACATACTGAAAATTTAGTTAAACAATAGATGATTGATACAAATGACTATGATCCATTATATAGGCGACAAATGCATTGATCTCAAATTATGCAATAACCAAAA
This sequence comes from Eleocharis quinqueflora, assembly GCA_964058865.1. Classification (NCBI taxonomy): domain Eukaryota; kingdom Viridiplantae; phylum Streptophyta; class Magnoliopsida; order Poales; family Cyperaceae; genus Eleocharis; species Eleocharis quinqueflora. The sequence continues at coordinate 18,900 of CAXKVX010003954.1, forward strand.
TAAAAGAAGAAAATAACTGATTGATTCGGTGAATATATCGAAATTATTTGCTAAAGAAATAAAATGCAATAAATAAGATAATAATCTAAGTAAACTTGGGAGTGCACACAAAGTGATATTGGAGATAAATCTTGGTAAGATCAATCAAATCAATTCAGGATCACATTCCGAATCAGATCTTCGATTGAATATTTTATGGTTTGCATTAGACTCTCAGGCTTGATGAAAAGCTTGACCTCAAGCTTGGCTCCACTTTTTGATGACATCTCGGGAGGTGGTTCAGGTGGTGAAAGTGGTTCCAACAATACACATGTAGTGGGCAGATTCAGAACAGGAGTCTGTGTATGTGGTGGCTCAGGTTTGACTGGTCCAAAATACCTTGCTTCGAGTTCGAACTTGATTAGTCATTCGTCTTCGTACTCTTGATGGAACCCTTCAGACTCGAGATACTCGACAGCTTTTTGGGAAGACTCTTCAAACTCGAGATATCGCATGTCTTATCGTGATTCTTGAGCCAACTCTTCGAATTCGAGAAACCCTTCGGTGCCATCTCCTGTATTTTCTCCTCGAGATCTTCAGTGAGAAAGTCGGGATCATACTCGCATCTCTCTTTCTTAGTGCATTTAGGAATATATTTGAAATCAATCTCGTAAGCTTCATGTGTGTACTCGTTAATATGTTCGGAATCATCCTCGAAATCTTCCTCATAAATTTTCTCATTGTACTCAGAAACATATTCAGAGTCATTCTCGACGCGTTGTTATAAATGTTGTACAGTCATATTTCTGCTTACTAGTCCGAATCTGGTGCTCGTAAAAACCGTGCTTGTTTCCCTGCTGTCTCGATCCGACCGCCCGACCGCCACAGACGGCTGTGATTTGATTCAGGAAACAAATGCTTTGATCGTTAGATGAATTTTGAACGATCCAGATCGAAACAAACAGAGAAATAAGCAGAAATTTACGAGCACCAGATCCCGTTCCTTCTGCTTACATACATAATCATTATACTCCAGGCCAAATCATATTTCTGCTTTTAGACGAAGCGATGAATCCCGTTCATATTTTCAGCTGTTCAGTCGACATGGAAGCAGCAGTTCAAACTTTAGACACGTCATATGTCCAACTGTTTCACGACGAAACCGCACACGAATTACGAATATCATTCTTAAAATGCAAAGTAGTACGTATAGACGTATAGTGAGTTTCAAAGCATTAATTTGTATTTGAATATTTTTACTTTTTAATATTACTTTATATTTTTGCTGCTGAGAATATAAAGAAATTTTTTGCGTTTGCTGGAAAGAGTGTTGTGGGAAAGTGGCAGCACCATTACCCAAACGATGGCAATTGCCGTTGTGTCTATTTCAGCTGTGTGTATTTATATAACGTCTTTTCTATAAATAATCCATAGCGAGTCGTAATGATCCTCTATAATATATACTTTAACAAGTTTTAATGTATCATGTGCCACAGATGATCTGAAATTTTCTCAGAGAGAAAAGTCCCCGTGTCTGGTCTTGTAATTTTGCGCTTAACCCCCTGATCTCCTCACCTTTCATATTTTTTTTATTTAGGGTTTTGATCACATCGCTAGCTTAGGTTACTTTAGCTACTAGCCTAGTACACTACTAAGGCATTTTTAAACAGCAAACCAATCGTTGATTCAATACATGGGTATTCTCACTTGAGCATGTACTTCCCCTTCCTACTAAACTCCCGCTCACCTCACTAGCCAAAGCGAGAATACAAGGTGGTCGATTTTGGTTGGTAGAAAATGGAGAGTTCATTAATTGGTGGCGTAAGAATTTGAACCAATTAAGAAGAAAATCGGGCTTTTATTTGTTATGTTTACGAGGCATTCCCTCTGCGATTTGTTTCTCTTAAATGCATCCTCTCCTTCTTTCTAACCAAGACAACTGAGCAATTCGTTTTTGGGCTCAATTTTAACATCCGGTTTCATCTCTTGCGTCAACAAAAACCATGGTTAGTATCGTCTCTTTCAATTAGGGCATAGGGCTCTTCAATTACTATACAATGGAAACAAATTTATGATCGTTCCTTTTCTCTGTGTTTTTTTGAAGGTTGGAATCTCCAGTGACATGCCTAATTGGCTTGAAGCGCTTCTAGGTGAAAAGGATTTCTTCTCTCCATGTACAGTTCATGCAACGAACAAGAAAAATGAGAAGAATATATTCTGTCTTGATTGCTGCCTCAGTCTTTGCCCCAAGTGCGCATCTCATCACCGTCGCCACCGATTACTGCAGGTGAATATTCATGCGAAATTCTATTTTCTCTGCTCAATTTCATTGTTTTGTGCAACTGAACTCAATTACCAATCTCATTTTTCATAGATTCGGAGATACATGTATCACGACGTGGTTAGAGTTGAGGAATTCGAGAAGCTTATGAACTGTACCTCTGTTCAGGTTATGACAAAGTTTGTCTCATTATTTCAAGTTATTATATATTCAAATTTGAAACACCCCAATAAGTTTGCAATCAAACCTGACGAATTGTTTTTTTTTCAATTCTGAAGTCTTACATAACAAACAGTCATAAGGTAGTGTTCTTGAATGAGCGTTCGCAAACCGGAAATTATCGTACTTCAAATTTCTGCCGATGTTGTGATCGTGCGTTACCGGAACATTATACCTACTGTTGCATATCATGCAAGGTACCCAATTTGTAGTTTGTACTCTTTTCTTCTCAACTTCTTCTGCATGTGAATGGTTTCCCTAAGTTGCAATGTTGTGAATTAGGTGAAAGAATTGCTGAGGAGCTGCGTTGGAATTACAAGAGAATTAAGAGAATGTGAATTCATGCCAATCAATGAAGGTCAATTTACTTCGGATTCCATTTCAGACTTGGTTGAAGTATCTTCGGGCAGTTCCGGCGGTGGCAATGCCGTAAATTTGCACAATAACACGGTGATGGAGGCAACGAGCAGAAGGAAGAAAGGGATTCCGGTACGGGCTCCGCTCTTCTGATATCTGATATCTGATCTGATCAACTGGTTCTGAACTCTGAAACAGAGGGTGCTGTGATATTTTGGAGGGAATTGACAGGATTTAGGAGAAGCCAAATTTTTTAAGGAATCATTAATTGGATTTTTTTGAAGGGTCTTTGAGTGTTTTCCATCAGGTGCAAATTTGTTATAGTAAAAGGCTCAATGATGCGTTTTCTACTATGAAAATATTGCGTACAGTTTGGTTATTCATGTCTTATAACTTATAAGGCATAATAACAAAAATTTTACATGAATACATATTATTCTCTTTTGAATAGTTCTATAAAATTTATGAAATTAATGAATTGTACGTATAGCAATACTTATTTGATATTGTTAATGAACTTTTTTATATTTTACAAGTTATAACAATTTGATTTAATATATTATTTTGTTATAAAATAACCAATTACTTTTTATTAATTCTGTATTTAATTTTTGTTATAAATTTTATAATTTGTCAAATTATTTATGGATCACAAATGTATTACTAATTTACTATGTAGAAAGGCGTGTAGGTAGGATTAGGAAGCATCTCTAGTTTAATTTTATTCCTTTTGCCCAGATATTTTTGTCTTATTTTACTTTTCTGTCTGATACGCTGTTGTGTTGACTATATTTAATATTTGTATCATAAAACAATACAAAATTGGTAAAAAGTTAGTTCATAAGATGTGTACAGTAGGTTCTCAAGTTTATAGAACCGTTCAATTTATTTATATTGATGAAAATTAATTAATTTTAATTTTTGTTGTGTTTTTAAAAAAAATCACGTTTTATCGATTTAGATAAATTGAAAGATTCAAATTAGTTATAATACTCAGTGTATCGTTTTTTAAATAATAAATGGAGGCACTCCATTGATCAGATTGTTTTCCAGAACTTTAATTATTCTCCAACCCGAGGAAAATTGATTTTTACGAGGAGAGACATCTTTTCGTTCCAACTTCCAAGTAAAATAATACTCTTTAGTTTTTTACAGCTGTTTGCCACAATCTTTGATATTTTTATTCGCATTTTTGGTAATTTGTTGAACAGGATTCCTAGTCTCACGAAGAAATATGTCAGGAAAATTTTCATAGAGGACCTAGCAGCAAAGAATTTCAACAGATAGGGTCGGAGGCATCTTAATAATTGCACAGAGAGTCAAGGGCGCGACTATTAGTCGCGCCCCTAAGTTTTTTTTTTTTTTTGCTGAATTCAAGGCAGTTTGCAGTACATTAACGATCTGTGGGCCCTACAAGTCAGGGGCGCGACTAATACATGTGCCCTTGACATTCTGGACATTTTTTTTTTCTATTTATTATTAAAATAGTGATTTTAAATGCACTTATTATATTTATTATTAATAGATATGATAATATTAAAAATATTATTACATTAATAAATATATTACATTAATAAATATATTAAAAATATTATTACATTAATAAATATATTATTACATTAATAAATATATTATTTAATATATTATATATATTATTACATTAATAAATATATTATTAGAAATATAAATATTTGAAGTAATAAATAGGAGTTTTTAAATATATTAAACTTAATTATTATAAAGGTATAGTTAGTAATATATTAAAAATAGAAATAATAATAGATTGAAGTGTTTTTTATTATAAGTGGAAATGTTTATAGCTATTAATACAAAGGAAGTTACAACTATTTCGAGAAATACAAATGGTCCAGTGGTAGGGGGGTTTGAATAGAGGCGCTGAGTTTGCGTGAGGGCATGGGCTCGAACCCCCCTCACTACCATTTTTTCGTATTTACTTAGGGGCGTATGTATTAATCGCTCCCCTAAGTGCTGAAACAATCCAGAGAACATCCAGAGAGTTGTTTTTGTGTTCAGCACTTAGGGGCGCGATTAATACATGCGCCCCTATATTAACACTCAAAATTATAAGGCAATTAAACAAGTTTGAAACAAGATTTTTATTGTGTTAGCTTGTTTCTTGTTTAAATTTCATTTCCTAAATGTATTATAAGGCAATTAAACAAGTATGAAATTTTTTTGTGTAAACTGCCTTGAATTCAGCAAAAAAAAAAAATAACTTAGGGGCGCGACTATTAGTCGCGCCCTTGGCCCTCTGTGCAATTATTAGGGTGCCTCCGGCCCTATCTGTTGAAATTCTTTGCTGCTAGGCCCTCTATTAAAATTTTCCAATATGTCATGTACCCTTAGCCTGTGGCCCGACCTGCTCTTATCAGAGCTGATTCTGACATGACCTTTACTAGTGTTTGAATAGAGGTTCTTAATTGTCTTTTGTGTGTTCGATTTCTGTTTCCCTAAAGTTCAAGGATATAAATCCTATTGTGCCGAATCTACCTATTCAATGTAGGCCTGTCAATATGATCAAACGATCGCGACATTGGTCAGTTTCGTTTGCGTTTCGTTTAACAAACGATTATATATTCCTTTTCGTTTTCCGTTTTGTTTTGTTAACGCAACAAAAGTTAGTTTCGTTAATCGTTTTCATTTACTAAACGATCGAAACGGTTAAACGGTTTAAAATCTGTTTCGTTTAAACAGTGATGAAAACTTCCAAACTTAGCAAAATATTGAGAACAAAATATAAAAAAAAAACAAGCTTTGAAGCATTTAAATTACCAATTTACCAGATACAGCATAAAATCACAAGAATGCAACAGCAAAATAATCCATCTCACAAATCACAAAACATAAAGCATAAAACTACAAAAGATAAAACCACACAAAGGCAATAAATGCCAATTTACCAGATAAATCCTAAGTCTCTAATCTCAAGCTGTCTATGGTGATTCCTAGGTGCCAAACCCTCCCCAAGCTCAACCTGAAGCTCAAACAATTCATCTCAGACACCAATCTCAGGCCAATGGCTCAAAACAACATGTTTTATATGTTTTTAAAGTAATGCATCATCAGTGAAGAATTGTTTGAGGTCCAAGGAGCCCAAGAGAATCACTGGTACAAATACCAACACTCCAGGCTTCAACATAGACAATTGAGATTGAGAACCAGCATACTGACATTACCCACTTATCCTACAACATATCCTACACATATCCTACCAGCAAAATAAATAGCTGCATGAACTCAAAATAAGATTACCAGTACAGCATCAAGTTGCACTGGTAGCACTTCCACAAATCTTATCATCTGGTTTTGCTGGCTCATCAGCAGACCATACAACATCTCCAAATTCCCCACCTCTTTCTGCAATTATACATACAAGGTTACTATGTTAGTAGATGCATTTTGACAAATGATAAAATAATTATAATATTAAAAAAAGGAAAGGAAACAAACATAAACTTACCAATTATGGGAGCTTTCAACCAATCTTGTGCACACAACAAAATTTCTATACTCTCATCATTCAGAGAGCTCCTAACAGTGCTTAGGGTTCTACCAGCAGTGCTAAAAGTTGATTCAGAAGCAACTGTTGAAATTGGGACAGCAAGAACATCCCTTGTTAATTTAGCTAGCACATGATACTTTGGTGCTTTGAGCCTCCACCAGGAGAGGATGTCAAAGTCTTCATCCATGCTGGCAGGATCAAGTGGCTCAGACAAGTACATCTCTAGCTCTGATTTTATGGGCTCACCAACCTTTTTGACACTCAAGTAATCCTTCAATCCAGCCCTAGTGTCACTCATGGCACTTGATTGACAAGAGCAACCCCTACTTAATAAAGAACAAATGCATTAGTATTATTTAATAAAAGAAATGAATAAATGAAATTAAAAAATGAAATGAATGTACCTAGATTGTGAATTTACAGATTGTGTTTCAATTGTCTTGGAGTGAGCCTCCAAGTACTCTTTGAATAAGTCTTGCAAGCATAAAGCCAGATTGGCCATGAACCTTGGTGCATCAGTTGGACTCATCTCTCTAGAATAATACTCAACCACATGGAACTTAGACCTAGGGTCAAGAATGCATGCAATTGACAAGAGTACATTGCCACTGGACCAATACTTGTCCCACTTGTTAAACATCTCTTTGCCCATTTGAACAACAAAGGGATATGGACTGTTTTCCATCTTTCTTATATTCAGGTATACCTCACAGAACTCAGTAAAAAACAGATTAAGAGTAGGGTATTTGGTACCACTGAGTTTATTTGTAGTATCATAGAACAACTTCAAATGACCAACCAGAGCTCTCACATATTCCCAATCTTGCTCATTTGGACATTGAGTGTACTTTGTATCAATGGTGGCATATCTGTTGATTGCCTCTCTGAGCTCCAAGGCCAGCTCAAGCATCAAGTAGGTGGAATTCCACCTTGTTGGGACATCCCATGCTGGCTTTTTCTTTGGTGCCTTGGCCTCACAAAACAAAGAACCCCAAAGTTGGGTAAATGAATTGAATAAATGAATTAAATAATTGAACAAAAAAGGCAACAAGGAGGTCACCTGAGAGGCTGCCAATCTAAACTTCTCCATTCTATGTTGTGAACCTCTAATGTGCTTCATGGTTTCCCTCACCTTTTGAATCTGAGTGGTCAAGACACTCAAACCATCTTGCACAATTAGGTTTAGGATATGACATCCACACCTTTGATGGAATATCTCCCCATTTGCTGGCAGCCCCTTCTTAAAGTCTTTAATGCTCAACAAGTCTTTGATGCAAGCATCATTAGATGATGCATTGTCAAGCACCAAAGAAAAAGTTCTTTTATCTAAATTCCACAACACTAATTTCTCATGAATGGCTTGAGATATGTTTTTACCAGTGTGTGGAGAGGGCAAAGCAGTGAAATTTAGAATTCTTTTTCTCATCTGCCAATTTTCATCAATAAACTGACAAGTAAGGGTCATGAAGCCCCTGTCTTGACCTTTACAAGTCCACAAGTCACTTGTAAAGCTCAATTTGCTATCTAATTTGCCTAAGGTATCATACAAAAGATCCTTTTCAGTAGCATATATTTTAATGCAATCAGATCTTAAAGTATTTCTTGATACCATCTTAAATTGAGGTTGGAGGTCATTCAAAAATACCCTCAAGAAGTAATGGTTAACACAATTGAAGGGATAGTCATGAGCTATCACCATTCTAGCAAAGCTCATCCTGCACCTTAGATGATCAAATTCCCAATTTGCAATTTTACCATCATCAACTAAAAGTCCAAGAAACAATACATGTGTTAGTTCATACAATTTTCAATTGGTACAAGCATTTATAACTAGTAAATGATGAAACAATACCTGTGTTCTTGACTTGCAACAACCTCTGCAAGGCATCTTGTGGGTGCCTTTTTCCTCTAGGGATTTTCTTGCAACCCTTTCTAATGTGGGACTTCAAACTGCTTGTGCTCTTTGAATTACCTTGCAGATATACATGTGCACAATATATGCAGGTAGCAGTAAAGCTACCATCTGCTTGTTTCTCACCTTTGATAAAGTGTTTCCACCAAGGTGAAGTTGTTTTCTTTGATTTTCTTTTCTTGGATGCTGGTGCATCAGCCCCATCATTTTGAGGGTTATTGGATGTACCAGCATCTCTCTCAACCTGACTTGCAACTTCCATTTCCTCTCTTTCCATGCTTAAAGAGACAAGATATTTATTTAAGCAGCTTATCTAACTATCAAGTTCAAGTGCCAGAAACTATGTAATAATCAAGTGCCAGAAGCTCATTCAAGTGCCATAAACTAACAATCAGGTCAAGTTCAAGTGCCATAAACTAACAATCAAGCAAGTCAAGATCAAGTGCCAGAGAGTCAGAGACTATGTAACATTCAAGTGCCAGAATCTAAGCAATCAAGTCCAGCGTGCCAGTGTGCCAGAATGGCAAAAACTATATATTACAAGTTTCTAACAAGTCAAGTAGCTGATCCAAGCAAATCAAGTCAACTAGTAAAGTAGCTGATCCAACATCCAAGCAATTTACTAACAATCAAATAAAGGAAAAAAAACTTACTCATCAGATGAGACATCAGGTTCAGAGGCACCTTTCTCAATGCTCGAATCAGAGATGGACATGGTTGCAAAATCAATGACAAATAGGCAAACAGAACTGGCCAATGTCGCGATCGTTTGATCGTATTGACAAGATTCACAAATAGGCAACACAGTATCACTGTATCAGTCTAACCTAAAAATAAAAAGTGCAAATTAAAAAAACAAGAGTGATATTAGAAAGTGAAACAATAACAGAACAAAAAAACGATAGCAAAAAATTGAAATAAACGAAGTTCAATACAAAAAAGTACCTTGAAATTGCTTGCTCAGATGCTCCTCCTCTTTTCCTCTTTCTCTTTCTCTCTCTTTCTTTTTTCCTTTTTTTTTGTCTCCTTCTCTCTCGTTTTTTCCCTCTTTACTGCCATTTCCTTCCCTTCAAGGGATGCATATATACCAGAGTCCAGAGCCAACGAATAGTCTCAGATGAGTCCCAATCGACGATCTTGTCACTGCTCTCACAGATCTCCGACTAGGAGAATGATTACCTTTCTTCAGCCATTTTAGCTTAATCAACTAGCAAAGTACGAAGATTTCTGGAAAATCAGCACAAAATCGTCGATTTGGGTTCCCGAGTGCTTCACGACAAGATCGCGTGCTCTGAGAGAGAGAGAGACAGAGAGGATTTGAGCTTGAGCAAAGATCTCGAGTTCTCGACAAAGAGACAGAGAAGATTTAATCGATATCGCAGCTCTACAAAGAAGAGAGAAAAGAAAGAGAAGAGGATCGAGTAGAGAGGAATAAAGGATCGAGTTGAGCGGCGCAGAATAAGGTTTTGTCCCCTTTCCCTCTTTTTCTCCGCCAGAGAAAGCAGAAAGCCCTGCTATCTATAAAATTCTACACATATAGAATTTTACGCGATTCTGCGAAATATACGAAACGAAATCGATCGATACCGTTTGCGTTTCGTTTAGAAAACGCAAAATTAATTGAATGCGTTTGCGTTTCGTTAACAAAACGAAACTGAAAACCCAATCCGTTTCCGTTTCGTTTCTAAAAAACGAAACGGTTAAACGATTAAACGGGCCCAAATTGACAGGCCTAATTCAATGTAGCACTTGCGAAATAACATCTTGGTTTGTAAGGAGGCCGAGCTAATAGTGAAAAAAGGGGAGGTTGATATAATCCTGGGCTGTAGGCCTTTTTCTGTGACAAGCATGAAGCATGATCGAGGAAACAAATAAATGAAAAATAAAGAACCAACTTATACTTCTCTTCTTAAAAAAATAGACAGCAATAAATAAAAAACGATAGAAGTGTCAGTGAAAAAAAAGATAGAAGACAGAGAAAACAACAGCAATTAATGGAAGTTAATTATACTGTTAGGCAGTTAGTTGTTCTGTTATGAACACTGAAGTGGAATCAATGTATAGGAAATGTGATATATATATACTATTCTCTGCAAATGAGTAAGAGCAATGAAATCTTTTCTCATTTGTCTCCTTTCCTTCTTCCTCTTTTTTTTGTTTGACAGTTAAAGCACATAGACATATATAATTCTACATAGTCTCGATTTAAAGGGGCATACATATATTTAACAAAAACATCAGCACACTAACACAAAAGTAGAACATACCACATATTCAACAAAAAAAAACTCTTCAAGCCCCTTAAGTTAATTCTAAGCTTAACTAACTTGACCTATTCCCAAAAGAAAGAAGGAGGCGCAGTTTGAAAACTTGTATGCTTCACTACATACATCTCTCTTGTAATATGCTTATCGATGGAGGTAACCACGAAAAAATCAGTATCTCAGTTTGAAAACTTGTATCCATCTCTCTTGTAATATGCTTGAACTTGAGATTTCTCATTTCTGCAAACTTGAAAATACAATCTTCAAGCTCATCTACAGCGCGCCAGGATGGAGATTCCTGCAATAGTCTCATGTTAACAATATTCACTAATGTTTTAGAATCTGAAAAAAATATAAACATAATTTAAAGAGAGATTCATTTGTTTATAATTTTTCAATCTATGCACACATAATCTCCTGAGATTTCTCTTTCATTAATTTGAGATAGGCAGATTTAGTGCTGTATTTACCAGAATTACATGGTTTCCAAATTATCATGTCCTTCTTATCTGCTCTTAGAGTTGCATTTTCTGTGATTTCCATC
>CAXKVX010003955.1:0-24861 GCA_964058865.1 Eleocharis quinqueflora
TGGAAGGTTACCACTCATAAATGAAGTAATAATATGAGGAACATTTCTGTTAGTAGGATAGGATGCTTTGTGGTATTTTCTTGAATGGTTATCACCCATAAATAATGTACTCGGATTAGAAACACTTTTTGTAGCAGTATAAAATACTTTGTGGTGTTTTGTTGAATGTGTACCACCCATAAATGAAGTAATAGCCATGAAGCACTTAGAGTTGTATACTATATTTCTTCACGGTGGTTTCCTGAAAGGTTTGGAGTTTTCTTGAAAGGTTACCACCCATAAATAAAGTACTCGGATCAAAAACACTTCTCGTAGCAGGATAAGATGTTTTGATGTGTTTTCTTAAATGTTTTCCACCCACAAATGAAGTAATAGTCATGAAGCGCTTAGAGTGGTATTCTACATTTCTTCGTGGTGATTTGCTGAAATGTTTGGAGTTTTCTTGAAAGGTTACCACGCATAAATGATGTACTCGGATCAAAAATACTTCTCGTAGCAGGATAAGATGCTTTGTTGTGTTTTCTTGAATGTTTTCCACCCACAAATGAAGTAATAGTCATGAAGCGCTTAGAGTGGTATTCTATGCTTCTTCCTGGTGGTTTCATGAAATATTTAGAGTTTTCTTAGGAGGTTTCCACTCATAAATGAAGTAATCATATCAGAAACACTTTCGTTAGTAGGATATGATGCTTTGTGGTATTTTATTGAATGGTTATCACTCATAAATGAAGTATTCGTTTCAGAAACATTTCTCGTAGCAGGATAAAATGCTTTGTGGTGTTTTGTTGAATATTTGCAACCCATAAATGAAGTAAAAGTCATGAAGCGCTTAGAGTGGTATTCTACTTTTCTTCATGGTGATTTCCTGAAAGGTTTGGAGTTTTCTTGAAAGATTATCACTCATAAATGATGTACTCAGATTAGAAACATTTCTCGTAGCAGGGCAAGATGCTTTGTTGTGTTTTCTTGAATGTTTACCACCCATAAATGAAGTACACAAATCAAAAACACTCCTCGTAGCAGGATAAGATGCTTTGCAATATTTTCTTGAATGTTTACCACCCATAAATGAAGTAATCAGACATGAAGCACTTAGAATGGTATTCAATGCTTCTTCGTGGTTGTTTCATGAAAGGTTTAGAGTTTTCTTGAAAGGTTATCACTCATAAATGAAGTAATCATATGAGGAACACTTCTATTAGTAGGATATGATCTTTTGTGATGTTTTCTTGAATGATATTCCAACATGGTTATCACCTATAAACGAAGTACTCGAATCAGAAACACTTCTCGTAGCTTGCTAAAATGCTTTGTGGTATTTTGTTGAATGTTTACAACCCATAAATGAAGTAATAGTCATGAAGCACTTAGAGTGGTATTCTACATTTCTTCGTGGTTGTTTTCCTATATGGTTTGGAGCTTTCTTGATAGGTTACCACCCATAAATGAAGTACTCAGATCAGAAACACTTCTCATAGCAGGATTAGATGCTTTGCGGTGTTTTCTTGAATCTTTACCACTCATAAATGATGTAATCAGACATGAAGCACTTAGAATGATATTATATGCTTCTTCGTGGTGGTTTCATGAATGGTTTAGAGTTTTCTTGGAAGGTTACCACTCATAAATGAAGTAATCATATCGGGAACACTTATGTTAGTAAGGATGCTTTGTAGTGTTTTCTTGAATGATTATCACTGATAAATGAAGTACTAGGATCAGAAACATTACTCTTAGAAGGATAAAATGCTTTATTGAATTGATCAATTTACACTTAGTAAATTCAGATCATACTGATTGTGTACCGAAATGGTGATGTGAATATGATTTGGATATGGTATTTAATGGAAACATGCATGTCGGTTGGAGTGAATATGTATCACATGGAATGGGCAGCACAACGAGATTCATTGCAGTCTCACATTGCTACAACGTTTAATGTTGCCTACACAATAATTGCTATTGTGTTGACTCTTTTCACAGCGTTGGAAGCTATCCATTTACCCACTATTCAAGGCTGATCATTCCAAAATATAAGAATACGGCAAATTCTTCCAATACTTCAAAAGAAAAGAATCTTTCAATAATATTTTTTTTCGAAAAAATAATTCCAGTAAACAAGAGATATATAAACTCAAAACCAACAGCTCCATTTGTTAAACTTCATATTAATAATATATAAATATTAAAAAACAACAACTAACCTGATTGCCCCGATGATCTGACCAGTGAATCATTGATTCAAAATCTTACCGAGTCGACGTTCATTTCAATTTTAAAAACATAGATCCCTTCAATTAAAATATATGAATACATTGTGTTAATAAAGTAAAGGGGGATGATAACAATCCCCATACATTTATTGCCATCCTAAATCCCCGAAGCTTTGACCGTGCACCGTTAACTTGGTGCTTGAGAATCGTTAGCGCTCTCTTTTTATGAAATTCTTGGCAGAAGCTGTCAAGTTGCATTGTATTAATAAAATAAAATTACATTCAACCTCCAACAACAACAACAACAGCAATCATCACATTCATCACAACTACGAGCTACCTAGCCCGCTGCATCAAACATCTAACAAAAAAACATCTAACAGCTAATTCTAGGAAAGATTAATTCCTAAAAATGAGAAACATAAATAAACATCTAGCATCAGTGATCTAGTTGTAGAATAATACCTACCACAGTACAGACCCGGGTTCGATTACCGGCTGTTGCATTTTTGCTTTTTCGGGGAAAAAAAAGACTCCAATTTTGACAACTTAAAACTTGGAAGTTGTCCTATTTATATGCCACGGTACGGACTCAGGTTCGATTATCGGCTGGTGCATTTTTGCTTTGTATGGGAAAAAAACTCGTGCAATTTTGACAACTTAAACTTGGAAGTGGTCAACTGGTCATATTTATAGTGATATCTGGTAGTGATCCCCTCCGTAAAATATGATAAATATTTAGGTACAAATTTGGGTATTGGGATTGGAAGATCTGATCTTTCCTACGATATGAAGGTAGAAATGATTATTAGCCAAGGTTCTGAGGTTGGATTTTCTTTGTTTATGATTATTCTTTCTAATTATTGTCAAATTATGTTAGAGATTTATTAACAAATCCGAGGCAGATTCAAAATATAGAGGGGTCAAGATTTATGACTTTTTCAGGAGTTCAAAATGATACATATTTAAAAAAAAGTAAATTATAAACATATTTTCAAAATAAAATCAATTATATGGTGAACTTTTGAATTCGTTTTTCAGGAGATGCAACTGATCCCTGATTCTACATGTTTCCACTGTAACAAATGATAATATTCAATTACCAAAAGTAAAAGAAAGTATAAAGGAGAAAATATAATGTCCGCAAAAAATAATATAAAAAATTCATCAAAGCCTGATGTCGTGTATACCTTTCGAATAAGAGGAGAATTCAAATGCTTATAAGCATTTTACGTGTGACTTAATGTTATCTCAAAATTCACATCATTCATCAAAAGTACTTTTTGGACCTTCAAATCTAAATCATCAATTTATGGGATGCATGGATTCGGCTTTTGAACCCCCAGTGCTGTGCCAAGGACATTGGAGCAAACTGATCTAATTTTGGTAACAACGGAAGTCAAAGGTTGTATATGTCGTAAAGCTCTATCTAGTGTAGTGGTGAGCTGTGAATATCGACGAGTTTGCAATATTGGAAATAATTCAATGAGTCAACACTTCAGAGAGACGACTCATATTCATATATCAATCTTTAATAGTGAATAAGAGAAAATATTATGAGCTGTGAATATAAATTAATTGTTATATGTCAAGCCCTATCTAGTGTAGTGGTGAGACACAAGGCCTCCATGAAGAAGGTCTGGAGTTCTAGTCCAGTCATAGACTACTTTTAGGGAGGTTTTTTTAAGTTTATTTTTTGCTTTACTTGTGAGTGTGTGTGTTATAAGCCTACGGACAATGAATCAAAAAAAGGAAATTAATTGCTATGCTTTTACAAGACAACTATGCCACAATATTGTGTTTGTCGACAAAGTACCATTACAATTAATATTGTATTGGTTGGTCCAGTCTGAGGTGAATTCATGATTTTTATCGAGAGAATTTAAAAATTAAAATGATGTATATTTAAAAAAATAAAATTATAATTATATTGTTCAAAATTATTTTTTTATTTGTACGATAAATTTTGAACCTTTTTCTATGATAAGTGAGCCGATTCATACTGGTTCATAGTGACTCCACCACCAATTCTGTCCAATATAGTGTCAATCGACAAGGTATCAAAATTAACAGCATTGTGCTGGTTTGATCCAACACGTACGATATCGACTAGCGGAGTGCATGCCAAGAAAACCATGTGTATGACATCTGGTAATGGTATGGATGATGAGTGGCATCCGATAAAGAACATGAACATGTGAGCGCCAGCCATCCGGTAAAGAATATCTATAGCTCGATGACTTGTAGCGATAAAAAAATCTAATTATAGTCTCAACGAGTTTAGCTGAAGTTGCTACAAAAAGTAGAAAAAAAAATGCTGGCATCCGATAAAGAACATGAACGTGTGAGCGCCAGCCATCCGATAAAGAATATCTATAGCTCGATGACTTGCGACGCTAAAAAAACTAATTACAGTCCGACGAGCGTAGCCGAAGTTGCTACAAAAAATATCAAAAAATTGTTAATCATACTTAATATTTTTTGTAGCAACTTCGGCTAAACTCGTCGAGACTGTAATTAGGTTTTTTTTATCGTCGCAAGCCATCAAGCTGTAGATATTCGAGTCTACTTTCATCGCGTCGAGGCTGATTTGTGATCAGAGAAACGAGCGATTCAAAATTGAATATAACACGAACTCATGATAAAAATACTAATTAAGACATAAGTTGAAGATGGTGTCAAATTTGAGATGCACATTCCTCCGACCGCAAATCAGATCGACGCAATGAAAGTAGACTCAGATATCTATAGCTCGATGACTTACGACGCTAAAATACCTAACTACAGTATCGACGAGCATAGCCGAAGTTTTTACAAAAAATAGAAAAAAATACTAACCATACTTAATATTTTTTAATTGGCCGTCATATTTGATTAGTCAATTAATTTTTCAAATTGTTAATATATAATAAATATGTGAATATTATATATTTAAAATTACTAAAATATTATGAATTCATACATGTAAAATTTTATTTATTATTTTTAAAATAGATTAGTTAAATTTATATTCTTAAATATACAAGTAATTTTGGTTTCATTGAATTATTAATCTTTTGTATATTAATGTGTAAAAAAAATCACCAAAAAAAATTCGATTAATCCTACTATAATTAGTATCTCCTCCGTCCATAAAATGTATTCGGTTTTTTTTAAACACTCCATAACATTGCTGGAAGTAGAAACAAAACAATGCTTGTATTGAGCTGTATTTTACAAGAATCCAAGCGCTCCTAGTTGGATGTCATCACTGTTCTGTTCAGGTGGAAAAATAAAAATTCACTCAAAATGAATTTAGTTTTCTCCATCTGCACATTACTTTTCAACACAAATTTCATCCCCATTTTCATGCATGAGATACCTCCGAATGAGACTAAATAGAGTATTTCACCTCAAATGTTTATCAAATAGACAAATACTGATGTGACATTTATTAAAATAGACATATTTGTCTAATCTTGATAACCAGCCTGAAATTAAGCTTACTCAAGTTAAAAAAAAAAGGAAAATGAATTGGTTTCTTTTATATACCTTTTGAAGAGCGACCAGCTAGAATAAAGGGTTGTCAATTGTGTTTCAGATTTTGTATATTTTAAGTTTTTAACATTATCTGATACTCCGCCAAATAACAATTGTTGAATATAAATCGTTATCAAATCATATGGATTTGATAGATTTTTAACAAAATAAAATGACACTCAAATATATGAAACTCAAAACTCAATTAGTCTAACTTTTAATAATATTTATGAAACTTTTATGTAAAATGGCGGTTGGGTGTACTTAGCTTCCGCTTGTGCAAGTATCGGAAAAGGGTCATATCAGATAAAATGTTGGAAAATGTTACGTAGATCTCAAATTCGATACCGTCATCAATACTCACTAGACACGTCCAGTTGATTTCTGACGAAAATTTGCTTTTCTTATGATGCATATTGTTTTCGTTATTATGCATGTTGTTTTTGTTATTGTGCATCTAATAACATGCATAACAGTCAAATACTTATGATTTATATGCTAAGTTCATTATGTTTTTTTGTTCTACTTTGATTTATTATGAAAAATTATTTTACTTATGATGTATATTGGTTTCGTTATTATGTATTTTGTTTTTGTTATTGTGCGTCTAATAACAAGCATAACAGTCAAATACTTATGATTTATATGCTAAGTTCATTATGTTATTTTGTTATACTTATGGTTTATTATGTTTTCATTATTATGCACGATGTTTTTGTTATTATGCATGTTATTTGTATTATTTTGCATGTTATTTACTTGCATAATAACAAAAATTAACATGCACAATAACAAAAACAATATGCATAATAACTAGAACAATTTTTCAAAATAAATGCAACTGGATTCGTCCAGTCCGCATCGATGAGCGTAGCGATCCGCGTCGGTGAGCGTAGCGACATTCATTTTCAGTGGAGTGTTCGATCAATTATATGCATAATAACAAAACAATATGCATAATACAAAAAAAAAACATACATCATAAAAAAAAACATGCAAATTGAATTCAACTGAACATGTCTTGTTGTATGTAAGATAATTATGTAGCAGTCTATCAAATAAATATAAACTGTTACCACAGCGGAAGTCAATTAGTGAATCGAGCGCGTCTTCTTTTACTAGTCTCGTACAGCACAACGTCTCCCGCATATCGCCGATGGATGATGATTACTAGAACCAACACCACACGATTCACAGTCCAAATATCCGACTCAGACACTTTGTCTCTTGATGCAATGTTATCTCCAAACACTCTCTCTATAACAAAATAGAAGTGATAGTTTCTATCCTGTATATTAATTGGAACACTCACGGACTGATTGCAGGTGTCTTACCAAAAAATATTCATAGTATATATAGACCTGATGTGCATTGAATGGATTCATTTATCCAATTCGCACCTGTAGAGAGATACAGTCCATTAGCGACTTTTCACATTCACATTCATTCATGTGCACGATTCATTTATCCAAATTAATCTGTCTGTCCATAGACACACCTATTCAAGTGATCTAATTGGATATACATGCACTTAACCAATTAGATTATTAATTGAATATACATGTTCATTAAATGTTGTCCGCGCATAACTCCTGGACAATATTTATGTTGTCATCAACTATTAATTTTACACTAATATAAAATTAATATTAATAGTATCGATGGAAGTATCAATAAAGGTATCGATATATCAGCTCCCTAAAATGTTTTATGTATTTCTGCAAGAGACTGTTTTCACGACTCAAATTAATGACTTTCTGATCAAAAGACGACAATTTTACCATTGCACCAATGCTCCCCTTCTTATGAAACTTTTATGTATCTCACTTTTTTTTATTAATTAAAAGGGTCTAATTCTCTTCTGAGGAATTAGACCACAGAGAGAAAAATACTTACAACATGCTTCATACTACTTAACTGTTGAATTATTTAACTTTGTAATTCCTTACAGAAAATAGTATGTCCGGAGACAATTAATATAGGCAAAACAAAAGACAAGAGTACGTAAATCAAATTTAATTTTGAAACTGAAATTTGGAACAAAAAAAGGATTAAAACCATGTACCAGTTAACTTATCCCCCAACATTTACGAAAAGACGATATAATGTTTTCTTATTGGGTTCAATTAGAAAACGCCTAGTTGTGTGCACAATCGATATAATTTCTCACATAAGCAAGCTTCAACCACAGCCAGCTTTAACTGTATATAAGTATATAACCAATTCGGTACCAAGTATAAGCAAAATGTAAAATTGTATGCTACTGTAATCTCTAATTCAGATAGTTTAGCTCCTTAAGCACAAATGAAGCTACAATAAGCAAAAAGTTGTGAGGGGCAAAAAAAGAAGAAGAAAGAAACATCAAATAGACTGATCAAGCATGCTTAAAAAGCTTCATGCCGAGCCAGTGCAGGTATACAGATATTACTATCATTGGAATTGTCAATGGCACCAGAAAGCAGTAATACCTACAATCAACAGGGAAAAAAGACACAAAACAAATAGGAAAAAAAATCAAATTAGGTTTCCCGAATATTAGGTAATTAGAAGTATCAGTTGATACTTGATTCTTATCCCTTTTAGTTTTCAGAACTGGGTGTCAGTTCGGTTGATGTCAAATTGTTTAGATTCCATCAAGCGTAGAAAGACATTATGGCCAAAATAGCCTCAAAATGATCTCAGTTCATAATCGGTATTGTTACTGGTAGCTTTGTGGAGCTCATGTACCAGATCCATATGAAAGAGGAATGTCTCCTGCTAAACTAATTAATTATATTCAGAATACAAATGCATCCTCAAGTCATAGTATCTCTCAAACATAATATAGGACTTTTCCAGAAAACATAATTCCTTCTTCCGAATAGATCCAGATAACACCCCAAAAATCCTTTTCCGGCTAGGAACACAGCAATTTGGAAATAACACCACAAAACTTTGGGACTAATCTCATGGATAAGGTGGATTCTAAGAAAAGATGACACTTATGACCCCAACTAACATGCATTAATGTCATTTAGAATTTTAGATAGTATTATATCTGGGAGCATTGCAAATAATGCTAAAATTTGGTTTCAGATGCACAGGTGACAAACTTACATTGTGTTTTCCAAATACAATAAAATGTCAGGCCTAAGTTTGCACAAACCCAAAATATTATCCACCTCTGAGGCTCTGACTACCGATAAATCATCGACCATGCATTAACAGAAACCAGAAAAAAGTTTAAGAGACAGTGTATACCGATCATTCTGAATTGCACGCAAGATTTGAATTTGGAAAGGAGGAAGGAGTTTAGACAGTACAGCAGCAAAGAAGAACAACAGGAAAGAAATCACATCAGAAGCAATAAATATTAATCCAGTAATTAACTCTTCCATTGCAACTCTGAAATGTCGCATCCAATTTGTCCCTCATCTGCTGTTAACTCTTTGACTGCTTCGCTTTGCTAATAGTATATTCTCAAACTGAAAGAAAGAAACAAAATATATTAAATTTGGTTTCAATTGAGGGATAATTTCGTCAAACGACAAGTAAGTATACAATATTGTACATTTTCAGGGGTATTTAACTCAGAAAAACGTCCATTAGTTCAGACTAAATTCATAAATTTCAAGCGAACGCATCAGATAGAAATGTTTTCGAAGAGCACAACATGAGGTATTAGAATACTGATAGGTAATACGAAAACTCTTCAAAACGACCCTACTATCATCAAAGAAAAAGCGTTTCGCCATGGGTATAACGATTAAGGACTGACTTTTCACGGAAAAATGCGATACATGAGGGATGAATCAGAAAAAATGGAGAGAACAAAAAAAGAGAAAGCTTGCTAGTTTGGTTACAGCGACGGAGACGAGATCAGGTCACACGGACAACAACTCGGATAGAATTAGTTTTTTCAAGTTAGTGATTGAAAACCTCAACAAGGGCATTTGGTCTAGTGGTATGATTCTCGCTTAGGGTGCGAGAGGTCCCGAGTTCAATTCTCGGAATGCCCCTACGTTTTGTTTATTTTAAACCCTTTTTAAAGAAACACTCCCCTCCTAGTCCCACACAGTACTTGATTTGTTTCTACATCCTTTGAAATCCATCCTAACTCTTAAATTCTCTATAAATGAATGGTTCATATTAATTATAATTCATAGAAGAGTTTGCCTTTTAGAGTTTATTATTATCAATATTCAATACTGCATCTCACAAATTATTGGGTAATGAATTATTCCGTATGGGGTGAAGCGGCTAGCCTAATCCATCTATTTATTTTTTTCCTTTTGTTCACGAAAAAAATATTTATTTATATCAACTTTTTAATTTTAAAGTATTTGTACAAACTGAACATGTAAATTATTATGTTTCATAAGTTTTTCGAATCATTATTCTTCTGAATGAATTGCCCCAATTCAATTTTTTGGACAAAAATATTTATAGGAAAGTAACAAGTAAATTGATATGTTTATATATTTAAAAAATAGCTAGAAAGCTCTAAAAATCATGAAATTTGATTTTCTAGTAGATTTCGATATGAATAATTTATTGAACAACTTAAATTAGTGTCAATTAAAGCAATCCAATAAAAAAAAAACGCATAGCACATATGCTCACTAACTATTCATATTACCGTATCCATATTATATATATATATATATGTATGTATGTATGTTTGTATGTATGTATGTATGTATGTATGTATGTATGTATGTATGTATGTATGTATGTATATGAAGTATTTTAGCACAACTTTCTCTCTCTATATATATAGAGAGAGAGTTGTGCTAAATTACTTCATAAAGTATCAAGTTGTATATACTTAGATTGGTATCTCGAAATACGAAGTACAAATGGTCGATCCGAACTGTTGAAAAAGTTTTTCATACTAAAATCTACTTGGAGACCAAATTTTACATTTTTTCATTTTTTACTATTTTATCGGATGAGTGTAAAATTCATTAATCTAATTATTTCAAAATTTTCAATTTAACAAATTTTCCACTCATCCGATACAATAATTAAAAGAACAAAATGTAAGATTTTATTTCCATGTAGGTTCTAATGTGGAGAACATTTACGACGATACGTATTGATTATTTGAACTTTGTATCTTCAGATACGAATTTAAAATTTATGCAACTTGATACTTTATAAAATATTTTAACACAACTCTAAATACACTATGCATGTGAATCATGCTAAATAAATTAAGTCAATTCAAAATTTAGAACAAAACAGAAGTCAAAATCATGATTTCATCAAAACGTGATGTTTTTCGTTCATTATATCACTTATAAATATTGTTATATTGATAAAATTAGATAAATTGTATGACAATTTGGATATTTCGTACTAATAACTTCGCTATAACGGTTATATCGCAATTTTAGTGCTAGTTAGAATCTTGTCACAAACACAACCTCAATTTAATCTCTTCTCGATCTTTAAATTTCTGTTTCATATACAACCTTCAAGGCTTCTGCAATTAATACCATCTGAGTTATGAACCAATTGTTATAATAAAATTATTACTTTTTTTTACAAGAGTTTAGAGCGATCTCAAAAGGAATTAAACAATAAAATTGTTTTGGCTTTTTATAAAAATTGGGGCATTCCGAGAATCGAACTCGGGACCTCTCGCACCCAAAGCGAGAATCATACCACTAGACCAAATGCCCTTTTGGTTTCATAGAAAACTAAAACTTATCAGATCCTTCTTATATAAATTATGCAATATAAATTATGCAATATGAATAATAAATTGTCGCGCCTATAATATTGGCTATCAAATTCAGGTTTGTTTTAATTATAAAATTAATTTGAAATCAGTACTGTCAAGGCATCAGTTGACAATTATTTATTTAATTTGTTAAATTTTTAAACCTTATAGGTGTCAGGAAAGAAAATAGAAGACCATAAAGTATGTATTGAATTGGTCAGAACTCAAAAAAAGTGTTCGACATGGTTTGGTTGTCCTTTATCTGATGGAAATATTATCTAATATATATGGAAAGATAAAGTAAAACAAATGTTGCAAAGAAGCTCGGCAAATATATTAAGGTCTTATGGTACCAGTGTACCATACACTTCTCTAAAGATCAGCTCACTGTAAACCATCCTTTTTTTTTTTCCCTTTTTAATCACATCACAACTCACAACTCTGATACAAGTTACAACAAAACAGTAGACTTGAAATCATTTTCCACGAACACAAATAAAC
This sequence comes from Eleocharis quinqueflora, assembly GCA_964058865.1. Classification (NCBI taxonomy): domain Eukaryota; kingdom Viridiplantae; phylum Streptophyta; class Magnoliopsida; order Poales; family Cyperaceae; genus Eleocharis; species Eleocharis quinqueflora. The sequence continues at coordinate 11,941 of CAXKVX010003955.1, forward strand.
ATTACAGAACAATTGATGCATGAAATTAAATCAAGACATGATAACCAGCCAAACTACATCAGATTTACTTAATTAGTGAGGAAGGCAACCGTGATAACCAGAGCACGGCCGACTGTATGCTTGGCCGCGTTGAAGGCCACCTCCGTTATTGGGTACATTGGGGCTTTAACTGCCGTACCCCAAAATTTTTGCTGCTTCCTGCTAGGAACTCATCTCCCTGCAACTCGAGCCCCGTAACGCCGGTTGCATTATTGGGATCTCAATGGAGGTCATGGCTATCAACTATGTTGAATGAATAGGCTTTTGAACTAATTTGAGCAGCATTTATGAAGAGAATTAGCAGAGGGATGAGGAGGGTTTGAGTTCTCATTGTTGGCTTCTTTTTTAGTGTTAGGCTAAGGGAACCGTATCTTCTGCAGAATTTTTTTTTCTGCTCTCTGCGGAGTTTGATCTGAATCGTCAGATCAAAGATCAACGCTCGACTGCTAATTATATTATACAGAGAGGTTTTTAATATTATTAATTTAGACTGTTAATTCTTAATCCAATGTTTTCCTTTCTACGGAAAAAAAAATTCCGCAAAGATTTCGTTTCTTAGGCTAAGGTCCCTAATGCTTCTGTCATATATAGTTTTGTGTAATTTTAAACCACCAAAGTTTTACCCTTTTTACCATTTACTTATTTCTATCTCTATTTTGTTTTTGTTTATTATGGGCACTACTCACTAGTAATACTACAGTAATTTTACACCACAAAAGTAGTTTATATCTATCTGTGTTGAACGCCGTGCAGGTAAAAATTAATGCAAATGTAGTTTTTAAGATTTTTAGAAAAAAATTGCTCAAAGTTTGTTTCATTTTCATACTACATTCTCATGGAGTAGAACTGCACAAATTAATTAACCGTATTGTACTTGCATATTTTACCTAAAGTAGAGGTGGCAAGAGTCGGGTAGGTCGGACGAATTCGGATCGGATCAAATTAGTTTGATTGTGGATAATAGTTGGATTGCACGTCAGATTCGGTAAGGTTGGATTAGGTTCTGGGTCGTAAGATGTCGACAATTTTCGGGTAACGGGCCAGGCCATATGAGATCGAATTGAGTTTCGAATCAGGCTGCATCAACAAATTTCGATCTTAGGTCGGGTCAGGTGAGATAGAGTTGGGTTTTGGTCGGACTGCACCGAAACTTTCGAGCTTTATTGAGTTTTAAGTTCAATCAGACAAGATTGGACCGCGTTATTGAATTGTGTTATTAAATTTTGACTTTCTCTGATTAATTTGTTAATAAAATTATATTATGATTTATGAGATATAGGATTAGATCGATTTACAAGTTGTATCTGGTCAAGTCAGGTTGGGTCGGATCGATCGAGCTCATGCCGCTCGTGTGTCGCTTCAACTCGAGTTACGAGTCATCTCGGATCAGATTGGATTGAGTTCGATTAGTTTCACTTTATCGAAATATCAAATTGGTTCGGATTCATATCAAATTAGATTGAATCAAATTCTGCCACCTCTAACCAGGGGTGGAGCTACATGAGGTCAGAAAGGGGCAACCGTCCCATCCTGGAATTTTTTTTTGCAAAAATAAGCTTGTGTATTTGTACGATTTGTTAAATTTTTCGCAAAATAACCATGTATATTTAAAAATGTGCATCATTATGCCCCTCCCTGAAAAAAAAGTAATAGATCTTGCCCCTCCCTGACGGAAATCTTGAATCCGCCCCTGCCTCTAACCATATGTATGGCTAAATTTAACAACCAACATTAAAACAAGCATGAACAAAAGGAATGCACTTATATAATTTTGTGCAAGACTGAAAACTTCATTTCTGATCATGTACATTTGTGTATGTTAAATACAGATACAATTCTGAATTTGTGTAAGGTTAATATTTTTCTTAGGATGGAGATAAATTGAACGAATTGTTTGAAACCTTGACATTTACCAAAAATAACTTGTGAGTAATATTTAAATATAATGTTAATAATAAAAATTTTAATATCGAAAGTCTGAATAAAAAAATGCAAAAATTCAGAAACAGGAACAACAACTATATTCTTAGAAAGGAGATTAGGTACATTTATGAGTATATTATTTGAATGTGCACTCAAGATTTAAATCATTAGATCAATAGATTACATTCTCTCTTTTTAAATTACGTAAAAAAAATAATTAAATTATAAAAAATAAGTGTGTTATTCATAGATTTAATAATTTAAATAAAAAATGCACAATCAAATGGTGCACTCTATCTAACCCTGACCCTTGAGATAGCCTTATTGAGGGGAGAGTCGGAGGATGAGGTACAACATTAGGGCATGTTCGGTTGTAACTCATGTGTGTGGAAAATAAAAAATTCACTCAGAGTGAATTTTTCTTCACGCGCACAGTAAATTTCAATTTAATTTCCGTATCCATTTTCATGCGTGGAAAACAAACGAATAGGCCCTTAGTGTACAGCTTCTCATTGTGTTGATAAAGAACATATTCAATACGTTGAATTATTTTTAATGGAATTTTATATCATCATTATCTCATGTTGAAGACCGAAAAATAGTTACCATTAAAGTTTGCCCCAAAATGTATGTATTGGAGTAAATCCCATAATTTTTTTTATTATCTTACAATACTTTCCCTCCAAAATTCCAATTGCACCGCTAACAAAATATCTCAATGATGCCTGTGGCGAACATTCCTATGTCAATTTGTATAGCAGTTTATCGGTTCTTCTTCCAGTTCCAAACGATCATAATAATATAATATAATACACCACACCACCTAGGACCCACTTTAGATGAAATAACTCGTTACATTCTCATAACACCAACGTTGAACCACTAAATCCGATTTAGGCTGAACTTCCCCCTTCTCGAAGAAGACACCCGATCACGATCGTCTTTTAGTTTTACTTGTCTCGTAGGAAGATGTTTTCATCATCAAATCAAATCAAACCCTGAGATAAACCGCCTAATCCGATTTCTTCCAAGTTGCTCCTTATTTCTCTAGTTTGATCGATCGAGCTAAGGAGTATCCAAGTAATTCAAGTTCACTGAGAATTTTCTCGTAAGATCAGCACTTATTGTGTTTTCCATTTTTGTACTTGTTCCATTTATTTGAAATGACGGGTTTTACTGTAAGCGGGAGGGATGGATGGTGCCATCATCGATGGATTTTGATGGTTCTATGCGAAAATTTACAGTTCCAGGATTTTGGGATGTTCTACGCCAGGGTTTTTGGGATTATGGAACAGATCACATCGTTCCTCTTGTATGGTGCATTTTACGCTAACTATTTTTTTATTCTCTTTCTTTTCTTTCTTCTGATCAGATCGGAGAGGTTAACAAAATCACTCCAACCACTTAATTCTGATAAAAAAGTATTGTGAAAACTTATTTCCATTACATGCCGATGACAGTTATTAAGAAGAAGCTTTCATGGCATTTTGAATAAATCAGAATTTAGGTACCTGTATAACAATAATACAATATGTAATACGTAGTAAATCCTTGTCAATGCTTAAGCTGGAGCTTGAAGGCATATGCTGATTCTTTGTTGTCTTTACTTTCTCCTTTTAGCAAAAGCAAGGAAATGATATGAGGTCCTGTTAGTGAGTAATAATTGAAAAAAAGAGTTTATGGACGTGACAAAATTTGTCATTGGATCACTCAAATAGCAAACAACAGTTTCTACCCTCTTTCTAAATAGCAATTTGCAGAAAGAAAAATTAGTTCCACTTATTTCCTTATCTTTTCACTCTTCTTTTAGCCACTTATCCTCATAGAATTCATTGTTTCTGTCTATTTTTATCAGTTAGCACTACTTGGCTAGGGGCAATGTTATACAAGGCAGACTGATGCATTATCAAAATTTAATACAGACATACAATATTTGCTGATTGGGTATCCCATAATTAACATATGGTATTCCACTGTCGAATTTTCCATTTATTTGGAACTAAAAATTTATACTTAACAGGTCTAAGGGAAAATCAAACTTGGTAGAGCCACCTCCGAACCAGATATTTGATAAAATGGAGTGCAAGAATGAAAATTCACCACCAACTAGAAGATTAACATACGTCGAGTCGCAGGAACCTTATGAGCTGTCCCAAATTGATGCACTAAATGCAGTTGATAGATTTCTCTCATTCCATGAAGAGGAAGAAAAAGAGAATAGGTACAGGGGCATGTTGCACAATAATAGCACTTGGGTAGTGACAGAGACAAATTCAGAACTCAATTTAAGTGCGAAAGTGGTCAAGTATCTGTCTAACCAGCATAATGACAAATACTTGGTCCGTAAAATGGATGTTTTTGACTGGGTAGATACCTCTCTGGAGGAAGGGGGGAGTAGTGGCACTTACAATGTGGGGCCTGCTACTCAGATGGCAGCTGAAGTATTGGAGGAGTTGTTCCATGCGCCACCTCCTATGTCCCCAATGCATCCAAATAAAATTGAAGAAATCAATTTGGAAAATGAAACAAAAGAAACTGAGAAGGAACACAGTGTATTTAGACACCCCAAGAGAAGGCGGACTATGGTGAACAGAACTCCACGGCGATCTGTGCTGGGTGACCTGGATGGATGTCTGTCAGATAGGTTATCTGTGCTGGGTGACCTAGATGGATGTCTGTCAGATAGGTTGCCTTTAATTATGGATACAGTGAAAAGAAAGAAGAGGTCACCTTTACCTTTTGTTAGGCGCTATGAGTCTAAACATGGAAATTTGAGGGGCTGTACAGGGGTGGGATGTCAAGAAAATGATAAGGTCGGTATTTTACTAGAAAGGAGGGCTGGAGATTCTGATAGTGGCATGGCTTATTCAATTGAGAGAAGGAATAAAACACATAAGCATGCACTTCATGCTGATGGCATCAGGAAATTTTCCAATGAGAGAAGAAACAGAAGTCGTGTACGTGCAATTCGTGTTATTTTTAGCCAAAATTTAGATCCAAAGGTTGCAAGGCAACAAAAAAAGGTATATTTTCTCCTGTTCTGATATCCTTTTTGAAGTATCTAATTTTGGGCTTTTTGCATGCTTGGGGTTTGATTATGTTTAATAAACAATCCAATCTCTGTACTTACACGTGCTGCCATTGTCTGGGTAAATTAATGTTTTTGAGGTGAAGTTCGGGTAAACTAACAACGATAACACCATACCATATAACAAAATTGAAGTTGCCAAAAATGACTTGACCAAATTTATTTGGTCCAGAATGACCTAATCCAATTTAGCTAAACCAATTGCTATTGTTTAAGATAGTCAACTAACCGTGAATATGCATTTTCCGGACATACTAATGTTATGGTCATTCAATTTGCGAAAAGATCATTAAATGACGTGTTATTCTTTGATTGATATTTCAAATATTCATAGATTTTAGAATTAACTTAAAACTACATGTATCTAGTTGATGTAACAATACCAGCTAATATATCAGGCCCTACATAATGAAACCATCAAATGGTACTCTTAACTGTTATCATACGACCTTGTCAGCCTGCCTTAAATGGTAAAGTATCTAGCATTACCTGAAACTTCACTCCTAGCCTAGGAGCAAATTTGTAAATTCAATGGACGTGTGAAATTCTTATTGTTCTACTTTTGGTAAGATTTTGTCACAGTTTGGATCTTCGACTGTATTGTCGATGTCAGACGCAACCCACTTTGTAGCAGATCGGTTTGCGAGAACCAAAAACATGATGGAAGCAATTGCCATGGGGCGCAATGTGGTGAGACATGATTGGCTCGAGAGCTGTGCGAAGGCTGGCCGTCTTGTCAGTGAAGAAATATTTGTATTAAGAGATCTTGAAAAGGAAAGAGAGATTGGGTTTAGCATGTCCAATTCAATAAAATGTGCTAAGAGATTTCCTTTGTTAGAGGTACTTCTATTTATTTTTCATTACAAGCAGAACTGTCTCTAGTTCAATGGAAATTGAAAATTTAGTCTCCCTTGTGCTTTCTTTCTTATGAATGCTATTAATTCAGAGAGTTGTAATTGAGGAAAATAACCATAACTAAGGCAGATTTGCCATTCATGTTGGGTTTGGCAATTACTGAGATGCTGCTTTGTGCATTTAATCAGGGCTGGAGGGTTTTTATTACACCAAAAGCTAGGCCCAATAAAGAGCTCCTTAGATGCTTAGTTAAGGCTTCTTGTGGCCAGGTATGTTAAATACTCTTCAGTAGTTGAGCATGTTCTGATATTATATCAGATGCACTAATGCACCAAGAGCGTTTGACTTTGATTTGGGAATAATTAGTACACATACTTTTTAACATTTTTCATTTTGAACAGTTGGTAGAGCGATTGAGCAGGTACACAATGGAGCATGAAGATAATTTTCACGGCAACTTCTTCATAATTTCATGCAAGGAAGACTATCAAATTTGTTTACCGCTCCTAGACATAGGTACCCTGCATTATATTCTGAAAATGTGTTTCTGGACAAAGGAGTGCTTTGGTACTAGGTTCAGTGCCTAATTTGATTTTGTTGAGCAATTGAAATCTGAAAAGGCCTGCAACACAAATTATGGAATTGGGCTAACATAAAACGTTAATTTTATTGTATTCAAGCAAAACAAGTTTAAACCTATTTGTAAAGTTGAGGCTAATAAAAATTTCAGTTGGTTGGTTTGCATCACGATGAAATGCTCCGTAATTGCAGGGATTAAAGCTTATGACTCAGAGCTGTTGCTGAATGGTATAGTTATTCAAAAGCTGGAGTTTGAGAGGTATCAAAACTTGATTCATATCTGAAATAAAACTGCAATTCTTAAATCTTCTCTTCTTGAAATAGGAAGAAAAGAATTCCTGATTTGAAAAAAGAACTAAAAGAAAATAATATGAGAGATTGGAGGAGAGAATTCTATAATTGAAGTACAACGGTTGCTTTAAACAGCAAAGTTTCTTCAATTTAACTCTTGAGCTCTTTTCAATGTTTGCAGGCATCACCTCTTTGCTGGGAAGAGCTGAGTTATGAACTCTCAACTTTTCTTTTTGTTAAAACTTCAAAGAGTTAAGAATACATATGCCTTAGGTGAAGCAGCAATATTCCACCCCCCTCTCATTCTCTCCATCTCTTTACCTCTATAATAGAAATCATGTTTTCCAATTAAGAGTACCATCTGTGTTGATCCCTAATGCAAATCACTGTAGGGAAGCTGGTACTATTATTAGGTGAAATAGAATCCTGATGTATAGCATTTGGGCCCTTGTTGCTCTTTTTTTGACTGTGCGATTCAACTAAGAGTGGTGGTTCTGTCACTCTTTGAGTAGATTCAAAGAGCTTGGTTTTTTATTATTCACAAATCAGTAATCACACCTGGTTTGAGCAAATGTGTGATGTAGTTTCTTCGATTGCTATATTCATCTGTGCTTTTCTCGACAAATGTTTTGCAGCTCAATTGAAATGAATGTGCAGAAGTGTCTATTCATGTTGAAATGAGTGTGTGCATGCATTTTGTGATAAATTAGAAATGGACAGACAACTTCCTGTTCAATAATTGAGCGTGCACTTCAATTGAAACAAGTATCCGTTCTGATATTTATTTTAGGCGGGTCTTAACTAATATATCATAAGGGAACTCTTTCTTGGCTTTCCTATTTTTTCTCTCGCCGAAAATGAAGATTCACAAGATCAGTCTATTAAATCCCGGTTGCAAGAGTTGCATATAACGAATCGAGCATTATTCTGAAACTACTTCAAACAAAATTGTTTCAATTCACATTCCAAGGCAAACTATTTGGTATTTTTTTCGAAACCTTACGAGATTGCTTATTAAAGTAGTGAAAGACCAACAATACACACAAAAAGCGAATAAAATGTGTCATCTGCTCAGAGGCGGAGTTGGTAAGAGTCATAATAGAGCAATTGCTTTCACATTAGTGGGAATCATGGAAAATCTCAATTAAAAAAAGGTTAACCTCTTTGTTAAAAAGAAAGAGATAATTTTGGTACCCAAAAACTAGTCAGATATATTCTAATTCAAATTATGTGGAAATCTTGTGTGCTGTAATTAAGTGCAACATTTCAAATGAAAAAAAAAAAGATAAGCATATCCCATCACTTTTAGGTCATGTTTTGTTATAGAGTAATAGACGAATTAACTCTTTTACTTCATACTTAATCCACCAAACGTGAAGTAAAATTGATGGAGTAAGTTGAAGTAAAATTTAAATTAATTCGGAGTAAGTTACTCCACCTCTTTAGGTGGATTAGCTTAATCCTCAAACATGATTAACTTACTCCATCTTAACTTGAAGTAAGTAATTTAATTCGGATTAAAATTACTCCACAATCAAACATGACCTTAAAGTATTGTTCCTGTGTAGAAGTACACGTCATCCTTCTCCTACCGAGGCTCAATCTATGCAGATAAAAATAACACATCATCCTTTACAATATTAAATCAGATTTTTTGTAAGCTCCAGTATCTTATTATCAAGCAAATAATGAGAACAAAAATTACTTTGAGCCTAAAACTTTAGTTTTAATTCAAGAAATCATTTAACGGTAAATATAATTTAGCGAAAAATAGTTTCACATATTACAAGTTAATTTTGGTTTTATGTTGGGACCAGAAATGTTAGACTTGAATGGAAGTAGGTCAATTTAGGATCTATGTTGCAGCTGAACACTAGTGCATGCATTTAACTAGAGCAGTGATAAATTGAGCGCAACTTTTGATATTTTGAGAGCAGTCAGTGCAATTTTGAGTGCTACAGTAAACATGACTGCTCTCAAAATATCAAAAGTTGGGCTCAATTTAGCAGCACTCATTTAATTATTGCTTTACATGTATTTCAATTTTCACATGAAAAACTCAAGTGATGTGATTTCCTCGCAATAAAATCAAAACTTAATTTGTAAACCTCTCCTCCCGTAAATAATAGTTTATATTAAATTATTTCTTTTATTAAAGACTACAATTTTAAAGTGAAAATGGTTTTTTTCATCATTTGCTTGATAAAATTAACCATTTAAATAATAATAAGATAATGGAGATTACCAAGTCTTATATAATGTTATAAATTGATAAAAAAAATAATAAGATAAACACATTCTCTATGGTACCATATCTATAAGCTTTCTAGAGAACTCCAAAATGCAATTCTTTCTTATTACCACTTGGGGGTATTTCACATATAAATTAATATGTTTATATATAATGACAATGATATCAGATCCAGTATGATAAAGAACTAGAGATAGTATTTCAATATAAAGAGAATTAAGAGGACAAACATCAACAACATACACAAAATCACACAAATGTAAGGTCTGAAGAACTATGTGGTGTACAATCAATTTTGAGAAATGGTACAAAATCAGTCCCATGTACATGTTATACATCTAAATTAAGGAGTTTCAAGTATAAATTAGTAATTATCTTAATTATATCCATCACAATTCAAACTTGTGACAAAGGATCCTAGATTATTGACATGTGATATGAAAGATATTTGGCAAGAACTTGCATACTTCATCGAAGTATTCAGTACATTCAACTTCACCAATGTTGTTTTTCAAAGAAGATTTGGAGCACCTAGTTATACTTCAGAATAAAGAAGATCTGGAGCACCATGTTATACTTCAGAATAAAGAAATTTTAAAATGATATTTTTCAAAGAAGATTTGGAGCACCTAGTTATTATGAATGTTGTTTTTGTTATTGTGCATGTTGCTTTATATTATTATGAAGTAAGTAACATGCAAAATAATATAAATAACATGCATAATAATAAAAATATCATGCATAATAACGAAAGCATAATGAATCATAAGTAGAACAAAAAAACATAATGAACTTAGCATATAAATCATTATAAGTATTTGACTGTTATGCATGTTATTAGATGCACAATAACAAAAACAATATGAATAATAACGAAAATAATATGCATCATAAGTAAAATAAATTTTCGTCGAAACTCAACTGAACATATGACGGGATCGAAGTTGGAATCGACTCAACATTTTCCATATTATAATATGGACCCTGGATCATATCGGACTGTCCGTTGCGATCGTCGCTGCGCGGTTACACAGAACGCGCTTTCTTGCCCTGTCAAGAGTCAAAGGCGTCAAGCCAAATCCAGATCATATAATATGAGCAAAACTAAAATAATATGCATAGTACATCTCATTTTGTACTATGCGGCTATTTATACTTAATTTGATCATTAAATTGATATTTAAGTTGCTCAATAAATTTTTCATATCAAAATCTTGTAGGAAATCAAATTTCGTAATTTTTAAAACTTTCTTGCTATTTTTCAAATATTTTTTAAAACAGCCCAGAAATGACACTTTTGTAGTATTAAATCTGGACTGTTTTTTAAAAATATTTAAAAAATAGCAAGAAAGCTCTAAAAATCATGAAATTTGATTTCCTACAATATTTTCATATGAAGAATTTATTGAGCAACTTAAATTTCAATTTATTAACCTATATATATGCATAGTACGAAATGTGATGTACTATGTATATTATTTTAGCCTTGCTCATATAATATATATATATATATATATATATATATATATATATATAACGCACTTTGCACAACGGATCGAAATTCGAAAGCGACAGGAAGAGAGACATTTGAAAAAAAAATAATAATAATTAAGAAGGAAAAGAAAAACAGAGAGGAAGAGTCAACAGTGTGTGAGTGAGAGAGAGAGTTGGGAATTGCCGAATTGGGATGGGGGCGTGTTGCTCGGATGTGAGCGGAGGGATGCAGGGCGTCGGAGGTGGGACCCACGGTGGATTTGCGGGACCCGGTGGCCGCTGCTGCGATGGGGGGTCCCACTTCTCAGACCGAAGCCAACGCCGCTGTCGACCATTTCTTCAACGCGCGCGGCATGACTCATGAGAGATTGAGAGGCCTCTATATCCCTCTCGAGGTACAAAATATTACAAAAAAATCACGAATCTAATCTATCTGCTTGTTTTAGTGATGTTTAAAAGTTAAAACCCTTCAATGTATTCGCCGCAATTTTCAGATATTTGTGCGACGCTTGATTATGCCTTAACCATTGTTTTATTAGTTTAAATCCTCAAGTTCGAGTAAGATAAGGGCTCGACGGTATTAATAATTTAGTGATAGTTATCTCGTTATATAGTGACGAAAGGGAGATTAGTAAGTGCAATTAGATCGTGGTTTCGGTTTTAATTGTGTTAATTGAATGTTATTTTTCATGTAACAGTTGTCTCTGTCTGCTTCAAAGCTACAAGACATGGATGCATTTTCCAAGGTACATTTCCTAACAGTTCAATTTTTTTTTGTATACTTGAGATTTTTCGTGGTTTATGTTGATCTATCTGGTTCTTAGCCTTTTGAAGTCCATATATTTTTTGTTTTTGATTGATTGTATGTAGAGTGACCCTATGGCAATTTTATATGTTAAAAAACAAGATGATAAACTAGAAGTAGGTCGTACTGAAGTCGTACAGAATTCTCTAAATCCAGCATGGATTACAAAAATCTCCATGAATTACCAGTTGGCAGTTTGAGATGGTGCAGAATTTAGTGTGCGTTCTCCTCATATTCACACTTTTATTTGCATTTTTAATAATTCTGAGTCTTCCCTATATTACAGGTAACTCTAGATATTAATTAATAATTAATAAATAGCAAAAGAAAAAAAAAAAACAGCAGTCCCTTCACATTGAATGTTCAAATTCTTCTTAATGGGAGTATGAACCAAGGATCCTAAAATAATAAGATTGTTTGGCTTCATTTTAAGTTAGTTTAGGGGGTTTGGACAAGGATGACTATTGAGGAAAGAGCTGTTGACATGTTAAGGATGCATGATTTACAACGTACAATTTGGCACATTGTAATTGCTCCATGGTTGTGTCGTAGCTGCAAAATAATAATGATAGTAATGATGATGCTGAGGTAATAAATAAAAACCTCGGTGTTGCTTGAGAATTGAGAATATGATAAGTTTTCGTGTAGTTTGCTGATTGTTCTGATATCTTACATGATACTTACTAGATTTATCTTCTCTAATGATACCAGGTTCCGCATCTTTGATATAGATACAAAATTTCACAACATGCCTGTTAAGGTATGCTATTATTTCTTCCATCATCTCACATGGGGCTTCACTTCTTGATTTCCTACTAACCAATTGTATCTTTTCTAGTCTCTCAAGTTGGATCAACAAGATTATCTTGGTGAAGCTTCCTGCGTACTCTCGGAGGTTCTCTCTCTCTTCTCGACTTGCACAAATTTGTACAGCCATCTTAAACCTACTTGACAACTGTAAACAATTTCTCAGTTCTGGTTAGTTGAGTGATTGAAACAAGTGATGTTTCTCTTACTTCTGGCAAATTGGTGTTATACAGAAACTTAGGGATCTAGTGCTCCATTTTGGACCGTTGGTCAATATTCAAAATGAGCTAATCAGGCATACATGTTATGCCTGTAGCATGTACTTGTCAACTGTAGCTCTGTACAGATCACATCACTTTCTGGTTATGTAGCCTAGTTATTTTTCCAAATTGAGCACTGTGATACATAATCAGATAGTAGGACTTTATATTTCTGCATAGCCTAGTTGATTTCGAGCAACATAAACTAGTACTAATATGCCTCCGGGAGTTAACTAATTGACTTTTGAACTTTGCTTCTATGGCAGATTGTGACGAAACAAGACCGCAGTGTGACTCTTAAACTTCAAAAGGGTCCTGGGATGGTCCCCTTTGGGTCACTTACAGTTCATGCCGAAGAGACTGTCGCCTCAAAACAAGCTGTTGAGTTGGTTTTTCGTTGCACCCATCTGGAAAACACAGATACCTTCTCGAAAAGTGTATGCTTCAGCTAGTGGATAATTCTTGTAACACCTATTATACTGCCCCTGGAAAAGAAAAACATTTTCATCTTTATATCATGGCATATCCT
>CAXKVX010003956.1:0-30153 GCA_964058865.1 Eleocharis quinqueflora
GGCATAATTATGCTAACAGGTATTGCGGGTAGTAAGGCTGGGGCTGTCAATGGAGGTGTCACATTGTTATTGTTTACGATTCCGAGGCTCTTGATGTAGTCTTGGAGGATTGTGTTGTTCCTCTCTCCTCGGGAATTTTTGGTGGAGCGGGTACGGCAGCGAGCAAATTGACGGCGTTTAGTGGTGTTCCAATGGTTCTTGAGCGAGTTCTCGGTTCTTCCAGGAAGCCGCTTGGCGATCTCTGCCCATTTGTTGCCGACCTCCTTGTGTGCCTCAATCAATACTTTGTCTTCCTCTTCTGTCCAGCTGTCCTTCTGCATTGGTTACAAGCGACAGTGTTCTGGATTATATGAAATCACCAAGTTTGATTCCATGTTTTAATATGTGCTATGCATCCAGTTGTTGCAGGTTTTATTCAGTAATATTTGTTTTAATAGAACGAGCCACAGGTAATTGTACGTTTGGTTATAAATTCAGGCCTTCACAAAGTACATTCTTGCAGTGTATAGTATAATACTTTTTTTTTTGAGGTAATATAGTTTAATACTTGAAAGGTCCTTTTGTGCCGAGCATTTTTCAAGATTAAAAACTTATGCAGAATCGTAATTTTCATGCCTAATTAAATAACGGAAGCAACGTTAGCTTCAGATTTTTTGTTCACTATTTTTGTATGGGGAAGGTAGAAGAAAATGATACCTTAATGTTAGGTCTAAGATGGTTGTGCCACCTTTCCCTGCATTGTTTGCCTATTCTTCCAGGAAGCATTTGAGCAATGTGAGACCATTTTCTTATACCATGCTTTTCCACTAATTTTATCAATCGTCTAAAACAAAACAAAACAGAACAGAAGCAGTGAGGTACAAGCATATCCGTAAGCATTGCTTCCTCATAATAATTAGTTACCATGTTCCAATATCTATTTATCTAGCGAAAACCTTAACAAGAATTTTTTTATTAACTAAAGCAACCTCATTTATTTTCGGGGTGCTTGGTAAACCTTGTTGTCATCACAAGGAGGAAAATTGAACCAATTAATCAACTATTGAAGTTATTGATACAAAGAGGAAGAAAAATAAACATGATAAAAATAGTAATTAGAAAATTTAAGTTGACCTATCTTCATCTGGTGTCCATTGACCTTTCACCATATTAGTTTTCTTCTTGTTCTTATTGAGATCCTTATGCACTGTCTTGATAACCATTTTATTCTCTCCATTTCTTCTAAACACTGGAAACTGATCCTCCATCACAGTCGAAGAAGATGAAGAGAGAGAAAACTTTGGTGTGATACCAGGCACCATAGCCATATTATAAAATTCATCTTCCATCTTTCCCACCATCACCACAGGAGCATTGTTGTATAAAGGCACTTCTTGGTAGAAAGAAAACCCTGCTACTTGATAACATGTCTCGAACGCTGGTATGCCATAAAAAGAATCCCCGGATATGATGCCATTGTTCAAACCATCATTTACTTGGTGATTATTATCATGCAAATAATCCAATTGTGTGTTCGTATCCATGCAAGGTTTAAAATAGCAAAAATCCATGGAAGATATTGTTTCGGTTGGAAGGGGGAGTTGCTGATTGTTAGGGTTCTAATGTCCTTAGAATAGGAGTATAAGGTGACAGGATTGGGGCTGTTATAAGAAGGAATACGGGGTAAAAAAAGATGAGAAATAATGCAGGGTTAAAGGAGGTAAAGAGGCCTCTTAACATGCATTAAACTCAATTCTTAACTCAATTTACAGATCCTTTGCAGTGCTCATCTGTACAAATTCCATGTAGCATCTTAACTTGTTCTGCAATTCTACTTGATTACAGTAACTTCTGTTAGTAGTTGCTAGAGCTAAAATATACTCATAGCTCTGATAGTATTGTGATCACTGTGTAATAATTTGATACGCAATATGCGGCATTGATTGCTACACCAAAGAGCCATAGGAGATCTGGATTCCCTAACTCATGTCGCGAGTTAATAGCCTGATTTAAGGATGAATTAAGAGACCAACTTAATTACTCAAATTTTGAATTCTAATAAACCCTCTTAAATCAATTTTTAAAGTTATTAATGTAAACTGTAAAGGAATATGCTACTCTACTTGCAAGTGTAAAAGCTGATATGAGCAGTTTCAATTCTTTCGCTGATCAGTTAATGCCTTCACCTCTTTGTTTTTTCCCCTGAAAATACTGTTACTTTGAAATTGTCTATGGAATTTTCGTTACCGAAGTAATCTAGCCATATGTTTGGAAAACTTAAAAAGAAAGTTGTTCAAGTGTCTAATTGGAAATCTAATGCATAGAAAATGGTTTCATCATAGGGGACCCTATATAATTTTAGAATGTTGCAATATCATGCATATTTGTATATGGATATATCCATTAAGGGACTTTAGTGCAAGTTATTCAAAAGACTAAATTTGTCAAGTGTCAATGGAATTTCATTTTTCAAGCAGCATAAATGCACATAACAAAGTTCTAATTCATAATCACCATGAGATGATGCGGGGAACTTAGAGAAATAAAGATCTCATGAACAGTAACGCATTTCCCAGTTCCTAGTATAAACCACTACTCACTAAATTATCCTCTTATCAATGATATTTATCTTTCATCAAGTGAAGTTTTTTATATTAAAACAATGATAAAAAAAGGACACTGAAAATGGAAAAAAAAATGCTTCCCAAAAAGAACATCAGATGTCATCTGAAGCCGTCCTGGGACAGAAAGCATCAATGTTCCCCGAACTAGAACAACCTGAAGCCAAAGCATTCAAACAAATGTTAACAGAGCTAATTGTGCAAGGATACACAGATAAAAAGATAGAGAGAGAGAGACATTAAAAGTAATACAATTTAGCTTTAACGCTCCCTAAAACATGCCCATGCAGAGGAATTAGTATTATGATCAATGCATGCTCAAATTCGTTATTATATGTACGAAATTTAAGGACTTTCTACAAAGAAAACCCCGAATAAGTAGAAATCATATAAATGATGCAACACAAAAACAGATGATAGTCCTGCAAGTGCCCTCACATTCACATATATGCTATGTTAGGTACTCGAATAAACAGGTCCATATTAAAAACTATATGAGCAATGAGCCCCAAGGTGCTGATATCTATGCGATTTTTGTACCAAGGATAAAACTCCAAAATCTTCAATTTTACTTTTGAAACAAGGATAAAACTCCAAAAAAGCTCATGGAAAATATTCCTGGCTATCACAAATATCAACAGCAATTAGAAAAACCCTGGCAAAACGTTGTAAATATCAACAGCTATTAGAGGTTGTGAAGTCATATGAGACAATTTAAGGGTTTTACATGTACCAAAATAGCTGCATCCTTCCATGTTTAATGGGAGAGATTTCAAAACTTGCCATCAGTGTTTGCTAAACATCAGGCAGTTATATCAGAAAACAGTATGTTTATGGAGACTGTACGTCCACAGAAAGGTACATGGAATATTGTAAAAAAGCATGAGAAGAGTAAAATATTTCACAGGTACAAAAGCGAAGGTTCCTCATATTAGAAAAAAATTCGGTACCAATTAAAACTATGAAAAATGTAGGGTGTGATTTGCACAAGTAACAAGAAAGAGTATGACTACCTTGTGATTGAAAAGCTATCTCAGGATGTGCTCCGTCAATAGAAGAATGGTGCGGGAAGTCGAGCTGCATTTCTTCTGCAGCCAAACCAGCCCCATTCAGAGCTCGTACCACTTCATTGTGTATGACTCCATTACCTCCTTCTGTCAAGTGTAGCCCGTCCCTGCAAATGTGGGTCTCAAATTAACGTACCAGGGAATGGTGTATACTCGTATTGTGGAATGCCATAACCTGATTGGAGTTGTCACTGAGGTGAAGTCGGGGATATTGATATTAGAGAAATCATTGCTATAGCAAAGGCAGGCCAACTACATTTTTTTGTTGTTCCATACCACAAGCAAATGCATCCACCACTAGTTGAATAATGTCAGGTATATGAAGAAAGGAGAAAATACCACAAGTAAAGTTTTTGCCATCCTTCTGTTTGTTGCATAACAGACCATGTATCAATGCAAGGTATCTGCATCTCTGCAGCTAGCTCCACACATTGCCTTGCATATGTACCGGTCACCTCATTTGTCCTCTCTGGAAGCTTCCTCGCCTTCTCTCCATAAAGAGATCTGCCAAAAACCAACATTTATTACTCATCTCAAGATTAAGAATGAGGATTCCCTAATACAAACAGGTTCATAAAAAAGGGTCATCCCTAATTGCAAAATACCAGAACACATAATGGCAATGTCAAGATCAACAGACAATCTCTTTTCATGTACTCCTGTACCAAACCTCATTCATCGGATGGGTGCAAAGTTCGTTAAATTGAAGGTCTCCAAGGAGATTAATAAATTTTGTATCCATCCGATAAAATAGTAAAAAATTCTAAAAAATATAAAATTTGGTCACCAAGTAGATATTAGTATGAAGAATAGCTTCAACGGTCCGGATCAGCCATTTGCACCTTGTATGTCGAGATATGAGTCTAAACTCTAAAGTATATGAACTTTGATGCTTTATAAAGTATGTTAGCACTTAGCACAACTCTCTCTCTCTCTCTCTCTCTCTATATATATATATATATATAAAGTATTGAAGAAAAAGACAAACTTGGCATATTGTTCTCTGCCATCTTCATCTACAGGAGGAGGCGCTATCAAAATGACCACCATTTTGGGCGATATTTCCTACAAGGAGAAAAAGAAGATAAAGGAAATGTATTAGATAAGTTATTTCTTCTCAAGTTGATAGACGAGCTGGGCGAGAGGTCCAATACCAGTAGAAACAAGAGATTAAATAATAACAGAAAATATAAGAGTAGCTGCAAACAAGAATATAAGTGGAGTCAGTCCTATATGCTCCCATTGTTGAATTGGGGCAATTAGTCAAATTCAACCTGATCCAAACCGTCCAATTTGATAATAGGGATAAACTTTTGTTGCAAGCAGAACCATCGAACTTGAATTGGATAAAATCAAAATTCAGAATGTGCAATCATAAAAGTGCAAGTCTTTTAAATTATACAAAATTCAACCGAGAGAACAATTGAAAACAAGGAGGAGGAGAACTGAAGAGCCAACCAGTGGATTAGAAACTATGGAAGAGAATAGTATCTCTAAGTCTAAGAGATTAGTATGTTGTTACATGATAAGAGTACATGTAAGAGTAGAGATGTATAGTGTACCTTTAAATGAGAGATGATTTTTCTGAGGTTATCCCTGTACTCATCAAGAGGCACGTGTTGCTTTTCACTTTGCCTTCCCAAGAGAGCTGCATCATTTGCACCGAAGAATATGGTGACGGCAAGTGGGGGCGGTGTGGGGCCAGTCTGAAATGTAATTGCAATTGGAATTGGAATTGGAATTGGAAGTAAGAAAGTGGTAATGAGAAAGTAGTAAAGTAGGTAGTACTGACAAGAGGGAAGAGATGATGGAGGAGGAAGAAAGACCAGCGAGTGTTGTATCCACCGTAACCCCTCACAAGAATGTCAGCCTAAAAGGGATAGGTTTGGGGAGTGACATTAGCATTAGCATTAAGATTAGCATTAGCATTGGTAAAGTGAGGTGAGATCTAAAGGCGAGGGTTGTACGTGTGATTTGAAAGAGAGAGATAGATCAGATAGATCTCAAGAAAAAGAAAGAGAAAGAGAAAGAGAAAGAGAAGAAGCATTCATTAGTCATTACCTTGCGGGAGTAGGAGTCGGCGAGAGCGGCGCCCCAACCGCCGGGGCGGAAGGATTGCTCCGTGATCGAATCGCCGAACAAAACTATCTGCGGCCGCGTCGCCATTTCGCCAATCTGCTCTCTTTCCTTCCTCTTTACCTTCCCAATAGTTAGAAAGCTCAGAGGAGAGTAGGCTATAAGTTAAAAAAAAAAAAAAAATAGGAGTTAATTGTGGCATTGTGCCAGAAATTGTAACGAAAGGAAGAGACGACTGACGAGGTTACCTTTTTTTTGTTTCCTTCATATTTGTGAAGATAAATTTTTGATAGTTGATCGTTGTTATCGTTGTGTAATCAAGTTGATTTTGCATTAATAATAATACAATCAAATTAATTTTGATCCATAGCAGAATTTATCTAAATTTTTTCGGGAAAATTTATAAAATGTGACTATAAAACAGTAAATTTGTCTCAATAACAAAATTTATATCTGTTAAAATGTGATTAAAATCTATCATGCATTTAATTATGTCATTATCATTTTTTTAATTCAATTAAAAATTCTAAAATTTCTAAATGTAAAAAATGTATGTCCTAGTGGATATGTAGTCATATGATAAAAGATTGAATTAGAAATGATAAAATACGTGATAGTATTGACTAGCATCGTTTCAAGAGAAGTATGTTCAACACAACGTGAGATGATATTGATATATCTGATGATATTGATATATCTGACTGTGGCTTTCTAAAGTAATGTTGCTTGCGTAGTGAAATTTTTAGTATTGAAATTAGAAAGTATATTGTACTACTTTTGTTTGCAAAAATGAAAGTAATGGGGAGTACCTCATTTATTTCAAAAAAAAAAAATTAGAAAGTATAAGTTGCCAAGATTCACATAGGAAGCATGAGTAAAAGAGATTTGAATGTATGGAATATATCTTAGGGATGTAAACGAAACAGATGCAGACCGTATCATTATTCGTTAGAATTTTTTGATACGGATACGAATTTGAATAGTTTCGAATACGAATGCGGATCGACTATTAATCAGATATCGGATACGGATCGAATATCGAACGGCTATGGATACGAAAATACTATAATCCTAATAATTAAAAAAACTTGATTTTTCTATTTATTTATCCAAATGCATCAATGAATTATAAAAAAATATGATACATAAACAAATATTAGATATAAAATAAATTAGATTTGGAATCTACATACATAATCTAATAATATATATATAATAGGATTTTTTAGTTATGAATACAGATACAATCGAATAATATGGAATACATATATCTTGGATAATTTGGATACTATTAAATAATAGCTAAATGATTAGATACAGATAGATGATAGCCAATACCGTATCCTCATCCGTTAAATTTTTTTGATACGAATATCAATACGAATATTTCATATATGAATGCAAATCAAATAATTTTTGTTATTTTTTTAATATAGATACGAATAAAATCGAATATTATCCAATCCATTTACACCCCTAAAAATATCCATAGAATTGATTTCTGATAGGAGCGAATAAGTTAGCAATTCACCTACTACAAATATGACCTAAAAATTAGAATTTAGGGGCATAGAATTACGTTTTAGAGGTAGTATTATACGTTTTTAGTTCATACAGAGACATACAACACATGTTTGAACTCATGTTATTTATAGGACATATTACTATTACTATCAACAATATTAGAGGTATTTTTATTATTATTTATACTATATATATAAATATGAGATACGAATGTTAAGAATCACTTATTTGATACGAATGTGAAAAATCACTTATTTGATGCTTTGTGAAGTATCATAGCCGTGCTCTTATATACATATATATATATGTTGATATGAGAAAATCCATATAACTATACCTATTGTAACCGTCGCAGCAGCGTTCAACCACGAAAAATTGGTTAGCAACAATATGTTGAAACCGTAACCAGTATCAGTATATCACCTCCCTCCTATCACAGAATCAGATCTTGTGTCGCGCGGTATATACCCCGCAAGAGATCTAAAATCTTCAATTGTATCAAAATTCGTGCAAATTAAATTTAAAAAATACGATTTTTTTGAATCAAATCCATAGCGTTGATTCCACTCGATAACGTTATTTTGAACCCTTGAATCATAGCGCGCGGCACCAAATAAGCTCCCCTCCTATCACCTATGTAACATCTCCATCTTTGTCTCCATCTCGTCTCTGCTCCACAATGCTACATGCCTACATAATCCATCGATCCTAATCCAACCCAACTCATTGCGGCTCAACAATCAATCAAATCAATTAATTGATTGTCACATAGTGATAGCTAGTGCAGCCCAATTACATATACTTGTTTTTAATTAGTTCACCCCAATTCTTCCTCTCAAGTCTCAATTTGTTCCCAAACCAAAACAAACGGCCCGCTCCAATTCATTTCTACAAAATTGAAATTGTTAAGAGTAATTTCTATTATATATAGTTTCAGATATCATAATTATAAGAGTAATAACACCTCTCACTTAATCACCTCTCTTACAAGTTTTTACTTTCTATTACAAGACAAAATAATTAATGCTATGCTCTGTCTACTTTAGTCCGTTTTGCTATGTTCGTTTTTATGCATGTTTTTATATTTAGATTTAAAAATTTTATATTTAAATTTGCAACAAAAATGTTACAAAATTTCTAATATAAAGACTTGTAGCATAATTGTTAAAAGTTTTTCTATTAGAACAATAAAATGTATATATTGTTATCTGCAAGTCTTTATATTTAAATTTGATGAAAAACTGTTGCAAAAAAATTTTCTAATATAAATACTTGCAGCTAAAAAATAAAATGTTACATTAATATAAAGACTTCAATCATAAATATAAAAACATTCAGTAAAGCGAACATAGCAGACATAACATAGCAAAACTGGAGAAGCCGAACAGTAATTGTTTTTTCTTCTAATTGAGGGACGTGTAAGGGATCGTTAGTAAATTCCCTAATTATAATAAAATATATATATTGCGTAAATTTTGAATAAGTTAATTTAGACTGGGTTCTTAAGTTTTGATTGACCAACACTTTTCTACTTCTCATACTTTTATTTGTATCATTTAATTAATGCTACCGGAATATTATAGTCCTATTGTTCTATTGAACAATCCATATATGTTGCATAAAATTTGAATTATGTTTCAGACTAAATTTCGCACGTGTCGTGACTTGTAAGATAATTTGATATCGACTCAACACTTTTATTTATTATACCATTACGTTAGAATTTGATGGATCGAAATAAGGGGCCACATGTATTGCATGTCTGCATGTATGCTCCATGAGATCACTCTTAATTTAAACTTATTTTACAGAAAGATAATGTGAGGCATTCTAGAAGGTTTATCTATATTTGCCACCTTATTATTCGAAGACACCATGGAACACGAGCTTTTATGGTATATTCTTGCGAACATAGATTGTATAAATCATTATTTACAGCAACCCGAACTGTTCCATCATTTTTTTTTTCTTTTGTCGAACTCCAATTTTTGAACAAATTTAGATTATACATCATTAGTTATCATTAAGTAGGCATAGTTGATATTCAATTAGATAGGTAATGTCACACTAAACGTACGCACATTAAATTTTTCCAAAGTGAATGCATATCAGGAGCGAATTCAAAATTTTCGTCAGAGAAGTTCAAAATTTACGAATTTTTAGAAGTTCGAAATAATGCATATTTACAAAAAAGGTTCAACATTTTTTTTAAAAATTCCAAAAGTGCAACTCATTCTCCGGTTGCACGTGACTCCGGCTCGATCTGGTCAGAGTTGCACAATGAATGAACTTATTATGGAGAAATGTTGTGCTGGAAACATATATAATTTTTTACATTGAATGAAGTTTGATAAGAAAATCATATTTGCTAGCTGTAGACACAGTTTTCCAAATCCAGAATAAATTATCGCTGGTCAGACTATCACAAACATGCCTCTTTGCATTTGACAAACCATGCAATCAGAAAAGTTTCTCGACAAAAACCAAGAGAATAAGAAAAAAAGTTGATTGATTGTTGCAATTTCATTTCAAGTTTCTCGAGAAATGTCAAATGACTACGGAGATATGCACAAGGTAACGACACGTGCATGGAAAATTAATTCAACGTGATCAATTTTAATTTCCCCAATCCCATGTTTGAAAAATTACAGCATGGAAGTTGCATTATCTTTTTCTGATTTAAGATTAGGATTAGGATGGTTGATTTTTCCTAAAGAAATGCGGTCAGCATACTATTATCGGTTTGGTTTATCTAAGGATAGATGATGCATTGTTCATTTTCTTTAAACACATGAAATAAAAAAATGTACGTCAGAATAAAAAATGATCCCTTTTGACGTGGAACATTTGAAACGAGATCTTCTGTTGCGTAGCACATCTAACGCAGAAGATCTAGATCGTCTGTTTGCACCAAGTTCGTATTTTTTCAAATCTAATACTCCTGAATCAAATCTGAATCGCTTGTTTTCTGCGACACAAAAAAATTTGACGCATTCTTTACCGCTGGGCAGTAGAGGATGGGCTTCCGAAACATTTTAGTCTTGGCATAACATTGATTTGAATGATATTATTAACCTATGCAAGTTGCATAGAGTTGACCATTCACTGCCTTTGATTACAATTTGGGGAGTAATGATTGCGTCTATTTGATATTCGATTATATCTATATATTTAGAGAATCAAAAAAATTCGGGCGGGTCTACCTGCTCGTGGACCCGTCCGTGCCCGTGCCCGGATCCGCGGATCTATCACGGGTCGAGTTGGTTCCAAATCCTTCAAACTCGTCTAAATCCGTGCCCGTGTAGACCCGTGCCCGACCCGTCCCAGGACCCGCCCCTGCCCGACCCGTGGACCCGCCCGACCCGACCCGTGGACCCGCGCCCCAGACCCGTGCTATCCGACCCGCCCGACCCGTGACAGCCCCTTTCACCTTTATTTGACCTTTTGTCAAATCAAATTCAAAAAATTCAAAAAAATTCGAAAAATATCGAAAAAATTCGAAAAAATAAAAAAATATATAAAAATATTGTGCAGAAATTATTTTTTAAAAACTCAAATTTACACCCCTATTAACCTATTTTACCTTTTGTCACCTTTATTTCACCTTTTGTCAAATCAAATTAAAAAAATTCAAAAAATTCAAAAAAATTCAAAAAAATTAAAAAATATATAAAAATATTGTGCAGAAATTATTTTTTAAAAAAAATTCAAATTTACACCCCTATTAACCTATTTTACCTTTTGTCACCTTTATTTCACCTTTTGTCAAATCAAATTCAAAAATTCAAAAAAATTCAAAAAAATTCGAAAATAATAAAAAAATATATATAAAAATATTGTGCAGAAATTATTTTAAAAAAATTCAAATTTACACCCCTATTAACCTATTTTACCTTTTGTCACCTTTATTTCACCTTTTGTCAAATCAAATTCAAAAAAAATAAAAAAATTCGAAAAAAAAATATTATAATAATATGCAGAAATTTTTTTAAAAAAATTCAAATTCTCATCCCCCCTCTATAAATACACCTTTACCCTCTCACATTCTTCACAAATCAATTCTAATTCTCTCTCATTTCTCAAATTCTCAAATCAATTCTCAATTCTCATTGCTCTCAAAATTTTAATTTATAAATTTTATAAGTTATTAAGTTAAATACATTTAGATATAAATAAGTAATCTTAGATATTTAGTTAATTTACATTTATTCGGTTCGGTGTCAAAAAGAAACGAAATCTCGACATTCTTTCGTGCAACTTCTACATTATTCAAAGGTAGATAAGATTTAATGTAGATTTCTATGCTTCAATTTTTGCATTTCTTATTTTTAACTTATCTTTTATTTCTGCATTATTCTTTTCGTAATTTTTATCTTTTTATTAAATGGCTGGAAAATTCCGCCTACTTGTTTAATTTTTTTTATATTGGCACTGGTCATTACCAGAGCTTTTTATTTTTTTATTACATGGCTGGAAGAAATTCCGCCTACTTGTTTAATTTTTTTTTATATTGGCACTGGTCATTACCAGAGCTTTTTATTTTTTTATTACATGGCTGGAAGAAATTCCGCCTACTTGTTTAATTTTTTTATGTTGGCACTGGTCATTACCAGAGCTTTTTATTTTTTTATTACATGGCTGGAAGAAATTCCGCCTACTTGTTTAATTTTTTCATATTGGCACTGGTCATTACCAGAGCTTTTATTTTTTTATTACATGGCTGGAAGAAATTCCGCCTAGTTGTTTAATTTTTTTATGTTGGCACTGGTCATTACCAGAGATTTTTATTTTTTATTACATGGTTGGAAGAAATTCCGCATATATTTTTACTTTTTTTATTTCATAGTTGTTTATATTCATAGTTATTTTTTGTTATTTTTTGACTTATTGTAGATATAGCATCTCCTCCTAACTATGTTGACGAGCTCGCACATAGGATTAGTGTTGAATTTTTTGGCGAGGAGCCCGTCGCACAATATGCAAACACTAACCCTCAAACACATCCTGAGTATTATTATCAACAAAATCCAAGCATGAACCCACCTCCACGACATGCAAACCTCCCGTTATACCCTAATCATCCCTACGTATCACAAGAGACCGTTCCACAAACTCAACTCCCTTCGTTCGCACCAATGACTGAACCTACAGAACCTGAAATGCCAACACGAAATATGACCTCGTCTGTCGACGAAATTGTCCCCCCATCATCAGAGGCATCACCAGATATCCAACAAGCGCAGGTAGAGCAGTCACAGAAGAAGAAGAGGAAAACAACCGCGCCCAAATACGATGCAGAATGGTGGCGTTACTACGAAACAACAAAGGATGCAAGCGGAACTGTTTCGACTTTACGGTGCAAGGTAAAAGGATGTGCAGGTTATTTTACTTACAAAAAGTCTAGTGGTTTAAGTTCATTCAAAAAGCATGCTGACAAGCATGCTGAAAAAGGTGAGGAACCACAGGAACTACCTGACCAACGGTTAGTGCAAAGCAATATTAACCCAGACGGTTCAAGAACCTTGGCCAAATATGATGAAAAAAGAATGTTAAGTGAATTTGCCAGATACATTGCCCATAAAGAACAACCAATTAGTATGGGTTGTTGTCCTAGTTTTGCCAGATTAATGATAAAAGGTTGTGGCCAAGTAATGTACAAGAAATTTCACCACCACAAAATGGTGGAAGAAATCAAGAAACAGTACTTAGAAACCAAAAATGAACTGTTTGCCATTTTTGGTTACTCCAACTATAATGTATCAATCACATCTGACTGTTGGAGCGCAGGTAAGCAAGGTTTAGGATATTTTTGTATTACAACACATTATATTGATGAAAATTGGCTTTTGCAGAAACGAGTTCTATGTTTTCGTAACTTCGATTTTCCGCACACCGCACACGCTATTTACCAAGCCATAATTAATGTTTTGCATGAATATAATTTAAAAAGAGATTTAGAAAACAAGATTTTTTCAATTTCTTTTGACAATGCTACCAATAATATAAAATCTATTGATTATTTTATACGTGCATTAAACCCCATAATGGATGGGAGATTATTTCATCAAAAATGTGCATGTCATATTCTAAATCTTACCGTTAAAGATGGACTGAAAACTGAAAGTATAAAAGTGTTAATTTACAAATTCAAAGATGGACTGCATCACATTTATTCAAATAATATTAGAAAACAAGAATTTCATGCATTATGTTCACGTTTGGGTTTGGATAAGTTGATGGTTCCATGGGATGTTGATACTCGTTGGAACTCCACATATAGAATGTTCCTTCGTTGTTTTCCGTATAAGCACGCAATAAATGAAATGTTACACAACTCAACCGACGGGATACAACTGATTCAAATAATATTAGAAAACAAGAATTTCATGCATTATGTTCACGTTTGGGTTTGGATAAGTTGATGGTTCCATGGGATGTTGATACTCGTTGGAACTCCACATATAGAATGTTCCTTCGTTGTTTTCCGTATAAGCACGCAATAAATGAAATGTTACGCAACTCAACCGACGGGATACAACTGATGCTCACCGTGGGAGAATGGGACCGATTGGAGAAATTGAAGGACTTTCTTCAGGTTTTTTTCAATGCCACCATCAAACTTTCATGCTCGTACAGACCATCAGCACACGAGTTATTTCACCATTTGTACACCATCACAAAGGTACGTAATCTCATTCTCGACTTATATCTATTTAAACTATTTTGTAAATAATCATCATTTTTTGCATTAATCTCTTGATCTCTTCATCATCTTGTAACTCTTTTTTCAATTCTCATAGGTCTATCGTCAACTTGAAAATGCAGAGGAGCTTGATCGTAATTTAACTCCTATCGTGGATGCAATGAAGGAGAAGTTTCTCAAATACTGGGAGGAAGTACCTCCTATCACCATTGTCGCGAATTGTCTTCATCCGGCCTTCAAGAAGAAGTACACCATAAGATTGCTTCAGAGGTATAAGCAAAATCTGAACTTATCATATGATACAGCGGAAGCCGAAGTAAATGCTTTATTCGACACTATGTTCGACATTTACAATTCTCGACATATCTCAAGTACGACTACTACGACACCTCGCACACGGAGGTATGAATGCAATATATTTAATTATTTACTAAATTTTGAACTCACAGTATACCATATTACTTAATACTTATTAATTAGAATTATTTTTTATTACAAATAGAAACAACACTTCGGGCTTGCTTAGCGAGCTACGAGATGATGAACCTCAAATGCTCAACACGAATGAATTGTTGAGCTACTGTTTGGGAGCCTTGAAGACGACGACATCGACATCCTGGACTGGTGGAAGCGACATTCCGGTGCATATCCAGTGTTGGCAGCAATGGCGCGCAATGTTTATGCAGTGCCGGTGTCAACCGTACCTGCTGAATCATGTTTCAGTTCAGCAGGTAGAATTTTGTCCGACAAACGCACCAGGTTGGGTGTAAGACGTTTCGAGCAACTTGTGTGTATGAAAGATTGGATTGATGCCGAAGAGCAGAATCAACACGGTCCCAGTCCTGATGGACTCACATCTCCTGTAACTCAAGAAAGTAGTAATATGCCAAGAACTAACGCTGGCGATGATTCTGACACTCCGCTGAATGCAGAAGACGATGATTTGTGGTATTTGAGCAATGATTTCATGCGTGCTTTATAGTATGTTTTTATTTTATTAATTTTGAAGCATTTTATTTTTATCACATTTTTTGGAAGAATACGAACAAAAAAAAATTAGAACTCCGCCTATGTGACTACACGTAGCCGGTCCCAAGCCCGGAATAAAGGAGGAGGGTAACTTTTAAAATTTTCAATTATTCGAAAATTTCAAAATATTATTTCATAATTTTTTGACATTTCTTCATATTTGTTTGCAATTGTTCAGATTTTTTTGGAGTTTATAGTTTTTTGTTCGAAATTATTTGAATATTATTAGATTTTAAATATAATTATAAATAAAAATATCATAATTATAAAATATTTTACCAAAATAGTTCGTAAAATTATTTCATTATTTTTATACATTTTTCGGATTTTTTGGAATTTTTTCGGATTTTTATGAAGTTGTATCATTTTCCCTGAATTATTTGAATATTATTAGATTTTAAAGATAATTATAAATAAAAATGTCATAATTATAAAATATTTTATCAAAATAGTTCATACAATTATTTAATAATTTTTATACATTTTTTGGATTTATTGTAATTTTTTTGGATTTTTTTAAAGTTGTATCATTTTCCCTAAATTATTTGAATATTATTCGATTTTAAAGATAATTATAAATAAAAATGACATAATTATAAAATATTTTATCAAAATAGTTCAGACAATTATTTCATAATTTTTTACATTTTTTTCGATTTTTTTGAAATTTGTTCGGATTTTTTTAAAGTTGTATCATTTTTCTTAAATTATTTGAATATTATTCGATTTTAAAGATAATTATAAATAAAAATGACATAATTATAAAATATTTTATGAAATTAGTTCATACAATTATTTCATAATTTTTGCACATTTTTTCGGATTTTTTGGTATTTATTACGATTTTTTTAAGTCGAAATCACATTTTTTCTACTTTAAAAAAAAAAAATTGGACGGATCCGACCCGACCCGCGTGGACCCTACCCGCCCGGGTTTATCACGAGCCGGATTGGGGGTTTTGGATTCGTATCCGTGCAAACCCGCCCCGCCGTACCCGTGGATCCGTGGATCCGGACGGGTCGGATCCACGGGTACCCGACCCGCCCCGTTTTGAGAACACTATATATATTATAAATAGAGAACAACGAATCACAATAATTTAGTTTTTTTTTCTCGATTCTCAATAACATATTTACATAGTGTGAAATCAAATTGAAATAAATAAATATAAAATATTGTAGAATAAATAGATATACCATAACAAATTTATTGAAACAAATATCTTAGTCTTAGTCCTTTAGGCCCTGTTCGGCAGAGGTGATTAAGATACTAAGATTAACGTTGTTAAGTTGTCTAAAGTAGTTGATGTTCGACTGAAAAGTGCAAAGAAAAGTAGTAATTGTGGGCCCAATAAGCTTTTAACAAGGTAAAGTGCTAAGGCAAGGTAGGAGGTGCCTTTAGGATTTAGACTAAGTGAGTATCTTGATCCCTGCTGAGTTGTTGTTGTTCGGTAGATTTTAGATAGATTAGAAGCTAAAGCAGTCTAAAGGACCCTTGCCGAACAGGAACTTAACTAACATGTTCTATTTGCATCTTGAATTATAATCTGGAACCCACAAAAGTGAAACTGAGGGATGAGGGATAACCTTTTAATGAACTGATGGAGGTCAAAGAGAAAGAGCGACAAAGAAAGGTGATTTCTGAGGCGATTTTTTGTCTAGGTGGAGGGAATAGGCTTCAAGGCCCGTTAATGGCAAATCTCTCTCTTATGTTTATCAAATTGCAGAAGGGAACCTTGTTCAATATTCAGATAACGAATTTTGCGACTCTCTCAGCGGAGGTGGCATACAAGTTGAACACCACTTCGTATAGAGATGTTGTACTTAGTGGGACTTGATATTTTGTAATCCTAAGATTTAAAAGGCCTAAAAATAATTGCGGAAGCATTTAACAATTTCAAATATAATTTTTAGATTTTAATCACCTAACTAAGTCAAGCAACCAACTAATGAAGCAATTTCAACAATTCGAACAAGTATGCAAACGTAGAGTAAAATAGAGAGTAAGAGCAAGAGAATACGTTATGTAATGTGGTTCGGCTTATCAATCAAGCCAACACCCACGAGACCCCCGAATCCAAAATACCTTTCGGAACTGATTCCGCTAAAACCAATATTTTACAATAAGGGAGCCTATCCTAAATGCTCCAATCTTTGCAAGTGGTACACTGATCTACAAAGGCCTAATCGTCTGACTGACAACACAACATAGTTCACCAAATTAAAACAATATCAAAAGTGTTCTCTCGAATTGACAATTAGAGAATTAACTATCCTAACATACTCTCAGGGTGTGGATGCTGAAGGAGAAGGCTCTTGTGCTCTTTCTAGTGCTCAATTGACTGCTTGTAAATTTGAAAAAGAGTTTTCTTAATACATCTGTATTGTATCTCCCAAGTATATATAGACTGGACACTTCTTAGAGTCTTAAAATCTTGATCATGATTGCTTTCATTACAGAATTCTGCAATCCAGTACAGAACCCGTTGTGACGAGTTGGCACATTTCCAATTTTGCCCTTGTCTTCATCTCTGGCTGACTTTTGGACCCTTCTTGACAAGGACCTGCTGTGATGGGTGAGTAACTCATTATGACGGGTTAGGAATATGTTGTGACGAGTTAGACACACGTTATAACAACGCAAGGCTCTGTCAAACTCCTCATTTGCACTATCTTCTGGCTCTTCTTCTCTTCAGCCTGTTGTGACAGGTTGGTAACCCGTTATGACGGTTAGAAAACCCATTGTGATGAGTTCTCATGTGTTATGGTAACACAAAGCTCTGTCTTTTCCATTTTACTTGCTCTTGATGTCTTCTTGATCATCTTGACTTGTACATGCAGCATGAAGCCTTTGCAAAATCAAATTGTACCTGTATAAACCTGCATCCCACGAAAACTCAATTGTGCAAGGTTAGTACTGATTTGTTTGGCAAATTGTCAAATCAAATAAGAGTTTAATCTAACAGGACCCAGGTACAGAGAGGTGCCCCCCAAATTAAAGGCGAGATTCCGAGAGTAGAGTAGAATTTCAAAACTAAATCTAATGTTTCAGTGCGAAAAAATCTTGTGCAGTTATAGGTGTAGTGAGCGGGTTCACTTTGCAAAAATCTTTAGAAATCACTAGTGTGCTTTCGTTGTAAAGGGACAGGGCATCGTTCAACAAACTATATTGCTTCAAGCAACTTCAGAGAATGACGATCCATCCGATCTACTCAGATTGTGACCGATCAAGATCAATATGAGAAGGATAAA
The DNA here is from genome assembly GCA_964058865.1 of Eleocharis quinqueflora. Taxonomy (NCBI): domain Eukaryota; kingdom Viridiplantae; phylum Streptophyta; class Magnoliopsida; order Poales; family Cyperaceae; genus Eleocharis; species Eleocharis quinqueflora. The sequence continues at coordinate 18,251 of CAXKVX010003956.1, forward strand.
CCATTCGAGACTCATCCTCCAGCTCCATCTCGTCCAAATCTATCACAGATCGTCCTTGAGCTGATCTAGAGCAAGGCTGATCCAGTTCAATCTCTATTAGATCAGGTTAGTGTCAACACATATCGATCCATTAGTGACGAGAGGTTTTATGTTCTTCGAAAACTCGCCAGATATGCTTTAGAGAACTCCATTTGTCCAAATCTGAAATTTCAAAAACAGATATGTTTCTTTTGACATTCCAAATCTAAATCCAAGCTCAAACACCCATGTCAGCAAACTAAATTTCGATTTGCATCCATAAAACCTAAATCAACCACAAAAGCATGGTGATTCTGCACTTGCCTGGCATCCTAGCATCCGAATTGAAACCTCTCTAAATCCTTTGGCATTTTGAGTTAGATCCGGATCTTTGTGCCTATTTATAGTCGGATATCCATACTTTCAAGCTATGAACTTATATTGATTTGCTCTTTGTGTAAATTTCTAGAAAATAAAATCCCAAATCAAAGGAAAACAACACAAATTGCCTTTTTCTCTTTCTGGATTCAAGTTTTAAATAAAAAAATTGAAAGCTTTCTAGTTTTTCAAGTCTCAAGCCTTCTTAGTCTTCAAAACAAACATTTATACTATCTCAAATCAATTATCAAACTTAATTTCATGCATTTCATTGCTTGTTTACAATTGATTTAGGTATGGTGCTCAGCTGAATCCTAAATTGAATTGAACCAAAATTAAAAAAATTATGCTGAGCTTGACTTGAATTGCTCTTGTAATGATTGCACGATGTTTGTGCACATAATTGTGAACTTGCTTGGTGAGTAAAAGGTAAGGTTAGCCACTGAAACCTAAATCAACACTTAAATTGATCAAATTATGCTGAAAATGAATGAATTCAAATTGAAGCAGTGGCAAATTAAATTGCATGTTTATTTGATATTATTGAAGCTTATAAATGCTTATAATAACATGTCTCTAGTCCTCGGTCACCTCTTCTATCGAAGTGGACCTCCATTTGAAATTGATGAAAACCTATTCTCTAACCCTGACCTCAAACATGTCCAATCAAAGAATAATATCAATTGTAATAATATAAATAATTGTAACAATAATAGTTAAAGACTTGTGATATTAATCATTTTTAGAAATAGATTTGTTCACAACCAGTAGGGGTGTAAACGGATCAGATAATATCCAATTTTATTAGAATTTGTATTCGAAAAATGGAAAAAATATTTGATTTGTATCCGTATTCGAAGATATCTGTATCTGTATCCGAAAATTTTAACGGATAAGAATACAGTTTGGCTATCGTCTATATGTATCATATTTTTTTATTCATTTAGATAAACATGCAACAAATCAAGATTTTTTTTAATTATCTGAATTATATTTCTTTTCATATCCGTATCCATCCGATATTCGATTCATATCTGATATCCAATTAATATCGATTTGTATCCGTATTCGTATATGAGACTATTCGAATTCGTATTCGATCCGTTTACATCACTAGCAGCGGGTATAATATAACAGTGATTTTAGACTTCTTCAATAGTTGAAAACGAAAGGATCAAAGGATCCTAGCACAGTGGCTTGATGTGCGATTGATGACTTGTACATATATGTTTATTGGGTCCGAATCTGCTATTATTTCAGGGGAAAAGGAGGGTCCTATTATTCATTTATGGACCGTCGAATTAAAAACAGAAGGACGAATCGTCACAGGTAGAATTCAGAGGGATTTTTTGATATTGATCTAATCCATTCATTATAAATTAACGATTCAAATAAAAAAAAAAAAGTAAATCTCAAATCCATGTTTATTACAGACGCAACGTCTTGAACATCGTGAAAAACTAAATAAATTAAATTGACTTTTCAAAAACCATAGCAACTAGAAAGTATATTATAATAAGAAATAATGTGTAAGGTGCAAGTTAGTCGTTGCTAAGTACTGCCGAGTAGTATAAAATTTAAAAAGTGGTCACGCATTACGAGATTATAGTGTGCAAATGGATTCTTTTTAAAAAATTCTAGTCCGAACGACTTAATTTGGCTCCTTTAGATTGCTTTGGATTGGATAGTTCCTATTAAATTTCAACTTCCAAAAGAAAAGGGAAAAAGCAAAAGAATAATGAGAATGAAGTAATGGAAGTTGGAAATTAGGCTCAATTTCCAAACTTAGTTTGCCTTGAGGATTAAGGCTCAATTTCCAGAATTCATATCAGCTGTTATTCTGAGAAATAACATGATTCTGTTTTTCTCAGATTTGACCGTTTATTTTTTATCTAACGATTAAAATATATAATACATCGAACTCCGTGCAGTCCATCAGAGCCGTCCCCAAGAATAACAGCAGATACGGACGCCCATTTCCAAACTTAGCTGCTCGTTGACACCTTCTAAGATTACATGGTACAAGATGATAATAACACTATCCATTTTTACAAAATAGTCACTAATTTCAGAAAAAGGATACCGATTTCACATCTAAAGATTAGTGATGTTGAATGTTCTGATAAGATTGAAATTGAAACACACCAACAAGGAGAGAATGTCACCTAAAATTGAACAACAGTTTGCTTGCAAAAAATGATTGAGACACTAGGAGTTCTGGACCTAAAAATTCTAAACACATCACTCTTTTGAAGTGGCTATGGATGATCAACAATCGTCTGGAATCCATCCTGTCATCTTTACTCTGAAATCACTATGACTAGGGCGAAGCATTATCCATCTGTTAACAAATAACCGGTTATAAAAGAATTTTTTATTCCTGATTTTTATTAAAAAAATTGGAGTTAATATCTTTATCACCGTCTGTCACTATAATTCGGTGATAATTAGACGACACTAAAGCTTTTTTGTGTTGTAGTGATGGTGGAGAAAACACTTTGAATTTTTTTTTATTATTCTAAACTTACTACTTCATACTGGTCAGGTGCCTGGCATGAAGATATCAGAAGAAAAATGGCAGAATAGTGCTCTGCTGACACTCGAATGATGATGAGATGGTGAAGATGAAGATATAGTAGGAAACTGATCCTGAAGAATAGTAGTATAACATGATGTTGGTTATACACTATACATTAGATAAATTTTGTTTGTTGTTTTTACTATTACTTAATGTGCTGAATGTGATAGTAGGCACAATTATAATAAATGTCTTGAGATGCTATTACTTGGCAATTAGAGGGTTTTTTTTTTTGAAGGAGGAGAAGAATTAGAGGGTTAATACAAAATAACAAGGTTAGTTTTACTAATAGATGGAAATATAGATAAGAGGGGAGCACATGTATCATCGATGTTGATATTGATGTCATATAGCTTATATTGATGGAATAGACTGGATGTAGGGGCTGATTTAAAATTTTCAGTAGAGGAGTATAAGATTTAGATTTTTTTCAGAGGACTTCAAAATGATGTATATTTTAAAAAAAATTGAAATTACTAGCAAATTTTTCAAAAAAAAATTAATTACATGATAAATTTTGAATTTTTTCTTAGAAGGGTTTAGTTGATCTCTGACTCAACATTGTTCCGTCACTGGCTGGATGACATACTTTAAGCCTTTGTAATTGAGGTTTGTTTACTTTTGTATTGCTAATTTGTATATTTTTTTAATAGAAAAGAAAGTGATGGTACCCTCATTCATTTAAAAACAAAAATTGACACCTTCTAATTAATTGCCCTTGCAATGCACTATACTATACATCTCTATTATGTCTACCTGCCTATCTATTGATTAAATCAATGTTCATGTTCATGTTCTTGAAAAAGGTCACAAAAATCCGAAGGTTCAGCTGCATCTAAAATGATTCTAAAATAATAATAATAATAATAATAATTATTATTATTATTATAACAACCAAGTTCACGAGTTAACCGTGATTGCAAATGCTCCAATCAAACAATTTCATCGCACGATTATTTATTGTATCATAAATAAAAAAAAGTAAATGAATCAATAAATAAAAAGATAGATAAATTGTGATAGGCTTGGGAGCCAACGATTATCTATTGAATTTTTAAACCTTACTCATTAATTATGACATCAGATCAAGAACTCATAACGGATTAAAGTTAATCACACAAATAAAACAGTGAAGAGACTTGCTATAGTTTGCGTACCTTTTTTTTCTTGATATAACGGTGAAGAGACTGCATTATAAAGCTTTAACGCATACACATTAATCCTTTTTATTTGGTTTTTTAGGATTTTGTAAATTATTTATACGGAAAAATAGTATCAAATTTGAAAATAAGATGTTATAATTGTTTTTAAATAAACTTATTTTATAGGTTATATACTTCCAAATTACATTGAAATATTTTGAACTCTAGAATGAAGATTAATTAAAGAATAAAATAATATTACTGAGCCTTCTCTACAATCAATCAATCAATCCATCGATTGATGTTTAATGAAGGATCCCTCTCTGATCGAATAAGAAAAGACAAGGTTCATTTAATACTAGGTAATTGAGCTAATATTATGTATTATATTGAGCAGTTAGACACGTGGCAACTAATAGTTGGAAGAATCTATGGTTGCCAGGAAAATTAATAAATTATGGAACCTTCTCTGTCCTCTCATAAACGGGAAATTCGCTCCCCAAAACTTCTAGAAGGATCTGACGATTTTTTTAATAATAAAAAAGAAAAATACTGAAACGAAAAAATAATAGAAAATCATCAAAATAGGAAAATAAAAAGTCAAAGATCTAAGATCAAAGGCTTGGTTCGGATTTTTAGATCGGACTTTTGTTAGATTTTCTTAGATCATTGATCATGTTCGAATTCTAAGATCACAAATCAAGTTTGAATTCTTAGATTAGTACTTGTGAATTTTCTTTTAAAGCTTGTAAGATCTGATAGCGATGATCTCAGCAGAGAGAGTGGGAAAATAATTTGATAGAGAGATTCAGAAAGTGAGTTTTCTGCAGAGTGAGGAAATTATTTACATAATAGTTTGTTACATAGGTAGAGTGAGTTTTGAGAAGAATTTTTTTTATCTTCACCAGATATGTAAGATTTGTACTTAATTTTATTAATTATTTTAATTTTGTAGTATTTTCATAACATTGTTAAAAAATCGGCAACATTTAATAGTTACAGTTTGAATCATAGTTTGAATCATGATTAATTGTGATTTTAAATTTTATTATGCATTTTAGTAATTTTTACGACTTATTTTTCATTACTTTTTTTTTATCAAGATTTGGTTTTTTAATATAAATTTCATTTTAACTTTTTATTATTATGCATTATAGTTACTTTTTATTAAAATAGCAATAAGTTTTATTTTTCGATGCACAGTTGAACTCAAGAAAAATGATTCTAATTTCTGAGCATTTTGGCGGAAATACGAAACAGATCTTATAGTATCGAGTACAATTGTTGCTCAAATTTTATTTTTTTAGGAAATAAAGATACTCATTATGAAGAAGTAAAAAAATATGATATACCGACGACTGAGAATATTCGAGAGTCAATATTTGTTGAATGTTACCGCTCGGTACAAACAACATGTGGTGGTGCATATCATTTTTGTCTAATTCTCATATGTGATGGTATAAAGTGACAAATGATATTTCAAATGGCACAAGAGGAAATGAATTCGAGAGTTTGTTAAATATATATTGATTTGGCATCAAGTGAGAATGCTGGTAATTTTGCTGGCACACATAGCATGTGAAATGTGTTGGTCTTTGACCTCCACCGTTCTACGAGAGATGTGATCAATGCCTTATCCTGTCGTACTTGACCCATCATACAAATATGGTATAGTCTCAATCTCTTTGATGCAGGACCAAACTTCTCGTCAAATGGTATCTCAGTGAGCTGACTTAGGCATTTAAAATCATCATTTCCTGCAATATTTCAGAAGTACACACGTTAGTACATAAATTTTAAATAAATATTTATAATTTCAAATTAATATTTTATTTAAAAAACATACCTTATATTTTAACGTGGAAATCTTGTGCTGAACAAGAGGCATTTGCAACAAGGTTGTGAAAGACTGTTGATCGAAAAGGAGCGAATCAAAAGGAACCTTAGGTGTACTAGATCAAGAAATACTTCTTAGAAGTCTCGTCATTTTAATAACACTGCATGCAATATTAAGATCGAAACATATAAAAAATTGTACATGCAAATTATATTTTATATATCCAAATAATTTAGCTATTTACAACTAATTTAATGGAACAACTAAATATTTGACACTTAATTAATCTACCAAATTAATTTTTCTATTAAAACTAATGAACTAATTTAACAATTTACAATTAATTTATCAAGAATAACAATATAATTTTTTAATTTATTTAGAACAACTAATTTATTTACAACAACTAATTTGTTTACACCTAATATAAATAATTAACTAATTTAGAAAATAACAACTAATTAATCAAAACATACATTGAACAAATAATTAGCTTATTACAACAACTACATTTAATTAAGTAAATTATTTATAATTGATCATATCATTTAAATAATTTAGCTACAACGATTATTAAAAATGCATCAGAGGAGAAGAAAATGGTGTTGATGGCTGCCGATTTTGCTGTTGATGGTTGTTGTGGAAGGATGAGATTATTAAAGAAGAAAAAAAAGAGAAAGCAGTTATGAAAGGGAAAATGAAAAGAAAAGCGATGCAGAGAAAAGGAAATAAGAAGTATTTCAAAAGATGTGAATTCGAATAGAGTGAATAACTTTTGGAGCACTTCTAATAGTGAAATAATAATCGAATGGTTCACACAACTTTGAAATTTGTGTGCACGAATTTTAAATTGTGTGAATCATTTAAATATTACTTCACCATCATAAGTATTTCAAAAGACGTGAATTCGAATAAGAAGGAGAAATCTTGGCGCAAAAAGAAAGAATGAGTTCGTGATAACTTTTTATTATTATATTAAGACATTTTGCAAACTGAATCCCCAAAATTGAAGGTATTCTATTTTATTTGTTTATTGATAGAATACGAAGGCAACATATGGAGTTATAGACGTTCCTATCTAGTGTGGTATAGTGTATAGTGACACATCCCTATTTTATTTTATTTGTTTCGACATTGTATATATTTTATCCCACCGCAGCAGCCAACAGATTTAAAATCCGCAGTTTGCTCCTCTCCAATTCTCGCTAGATCTGAAATAAACGAGAAGATATGCTTGGAGTAAATGGAGTCTCTGTCTCTCTCTCTTATGATATGATTTATGCCATTGTCAATTTGTCATATGATATGAGATAATAAATTGATAATTATGATAATTATGCACCCAACTGGAGGCTGGAGACTGGAGACTGGAGACTGGAGACTGGAGAGAGGTGGCACGGGCGCACGGCACGGCACAACACAGAGCCAGCACAGCACATTGACATTGTCGATCAAAGGGAAATAGTCAAAACCGATTGTCCGTAATAAAAGGAGCACAACTGACCAAAGCAGTGCATCTGTGCATGTATATCTATCTCTATTTATCTGTCTGTCTGTCTAGAGATCAAACCTTAACCATCCATCGCGAATTAGCCATTGCCCTGCCCCCTTCCAATTCCATACTATTACAATTACAATTGCAGTTGCAATTGATAGATCATACATCAATAGGAATGAACACAGAAGCATCGACATCGCCATCGGCATCAGCATCAGGAGAGATCCCTCTCCCTCCTCATCTCCACCTCGACCTCTACGGTGATATCTTGGAGGCTGTTGTCACTCGCGTTCCCACCATCGACCTCATCCCAGCCTCCCGTGTCTCCCGCGAGTGGCACACCGCCGTACAATCCTCCCTTCGTCACCACCCCCGTCGCTCACCCTGGCTCCTCCTCCGCCATCTCCGCCACCCCAGCTCCCCTCACCCCACTCTCCACGCCTTCGATCCCTACTCCAGCTCCTGGCTCTCTCTCCCCAAAAATCCCCCTTCCATTACTTCTTCTTCCAATAGAAAGCTGGATGGCACCATGACCTTCCTCCGCAGCTCTGCAGGGGACCGCTTGCACACTCTCTCCGTCTCCCAAATTGCCATTTCCGATGACCCTTTCGCAACCGCCTGGTGTAAGGAGGCCAAGGCACCCAAGGTTTGGAGGCAGGATGCCATCATTGCCGAGGTCGGCCGCTGGGTTGTTGTTGCCGGCGGCGGCTGTCCTATGGTGCTCGATGAAGGAGAAGTCGTTGGAGCAGTCGAGGTTTATGACAAGCAAGCCGGCACCTGGGAGTCGGCTGAGCCCATGCCGCCGGCATTTGATGGGTCCACTTCTGCCACGTGGCTCTCTGTTGCTGCTTCTGCCGAAAAGCTTTACGTATTGGAGAAGAAGACCGGCTTGGTAGGCTCCTTTGATCCCAAGACCAAGAGATGGGGGCCCGCCTGTGACCTGAGGCTCGACCCGACCGTGTCAGCATGGGCAATTGCAATTGGACGCGATGAGAGGGTGTTAGTGGTGGGAGTGGGCCCGGCATGTCAGTCGGGGACGGAGGTGCGGCTGTGGGAGGTGAACCCGGAGAGCGACGTGCGGCTGGAGGATGGCAAATGGGAGGAGGAGATGCCGAGAGAGATGGCGGAACGCTTGTTCCCAATCGACGATGAAGATAATGCCGCGTGGGAGTGGCAGAGCTGCTCGGTTGAGGTGTGCGGAACAGAGCGCGGCGGATACGTGTACAATCCGTCGGCGATGCGAAACGGCGCCGTGCTGTACGAGCTCGAGCTAGAGGGGAAGGAGGAGAAGGGAATTCGAAGAATAGTGGGGAGATGGGAGTGGGTCCCGCTGCCAGAGAGCGTGGGGGAAATCGGAATGGGTCGGATCGAGTTTGGGTGTAGTGCGGTGGGTTTGGATGAGCTGGCGTGTTTTTCGACCCGTTAGTTATTACTTATTAATTAATTTAATTAATGGCTTATGTGGTTTTATTTTAGTCGTTATCGTTAGAATTTTTTTGTTTGTATCTGATTTCTTCGCATGTTGCCTGTACAATAACCCTTTTGTCAATGTTCCTGGAGTCACATTTTTGTTGGATAATCACTTCATTTTACTTGTCAAATCATGTGAAAATCACTTCTATATTTTCGTTGCCATCTTATTTCTCTCTCCGAATGCTACACTTAATGTCACATCACTCTTTGCTGTGAAATTTGCATCAAAATCCTAATCATTCACGTGCTATTTACTAAAATTCATATTTTTTAATTTACTAATACATTTTGACTTTTTCTGTGTGAATTCATGCTATTGAGCGCTGTTAAATTAAGCACAAGTTTTGATACAAGTTTTGATATTCTGAGAGCAATCATGTTTATTGTAGCACTCAAAATTACACTGGATGCTCTTAATATATCAAAATTTGCGCTCAATATATCAAAATTTGCGCTCAATTTATCGCTGCTCATTCATTAAATAATTTACTATGATTCGATTTGTTTTTCTTTCAAGGAACAATTTTGAATTCAATTTTGATATGTATATCAATATACTTCCAAGTTCTACATGAAAGAAAAGTCAACTACAAATTCTACATGAAAGAAAAGTTAATATAATTTTTTTAATAATATTTGAATGTGTTGGTTTTGTCGACTAAAAAGGAAAAGTATATAAGACGGAATATAATACGGTGATTCCGGTCACAATTTTTCTGGAATATTCATCACAAAAGAAGATATATAAATACAATATTATTGTCAACAAAAAAAATTATTTCGAGAAATATGATTTTTTTTAATGAAAAATGAAATATATTATAAAAAAGAATGAATTATACGATGAAGAAAACTCCACGATACAAGCGATAATAAATATTTAGTATAAAAAGGAAAATTTAATTTTGAAGTTGCGAAAAAATAATCAAATTAAGAAAGTATATCAAAACTGTAATGAAATGATGATTATGGGAGAAAATAAATCTACGTAGGAAGGTGTACAATATGAACTCAATCGTGTATTCAATGATTAGGAATTATGTCACACATAATCTAATATATATTATATATTATCTTCAAAAAATTTCTTTTCTTACAGAACCATTTCTTCAAAGGTTATAGATTTGAAACTAAATCTCCAAAGAAAAATAGCCGACGAATTTTGAAGAGAAAAAACCGGCCAAATTAGTAGGAAGTGACGAAAGAAGAAATAACTTAGAGCTCTACAACGAAAAATGAAACATGAACCGTGTTCTTATCACAAAAAAAAAAAAAAACTGTTAAATACAAATGAATCTAGGGGCGGATTCAGAAAAATTTTCAGGGTGATTCAACATTTTGATTTTTTTCAAAGTGGTTCAAAATCATGAATATTTAAAAAAGATTCAAATTATAAACCTATTTTTCAGAATTTTTTCTAATTACATGTCAATTTTGTAATTTTTTTTCAGAGTGAGTCAGCTAACCCACTCTGGACCTATGTAGCTCCGCTCCTGAATGAATCTATAAAGTAAATATAATAGCGAGTGATGATATCATATAACACTTCCACATAAAGAACAATACGCCTGCGATTAAAGATTATCTTACCTAACATTTATACAATCGTTGGTATCAAAAGAGTTGATGAATCATATAAAAAGTTGTTGGCAAATGAGTGTTGCCGAAGAAAAAATAATAATTTAATAGAAGTTGATACGTAGATATCAATATTGATACCGACAATCGATACCGATGTTATTATGCATATTTAATTGAGTAATTATGCACATTATTTGAGTTATTATGCATGTTATTTTTTTTGTACTGAAATAGTAATGCATGTTATTTTTTGTATTGAGATGGTTATGCATGCTATTTGAGTTATCATGCACATTATTTTGTTAATATGCATAATTATTTCAATACAAAAAATAATATGAAATAACATGCATAATAAATTAAATAATGTGTATCGTAAGCTCGTAACTCAACTAAATGTGCATAATAACATCGATATCTATAGTCGATATCAATATTGATATCTATGGAACATTTTTCCTAATTTAATATTCGAAGTAGGCAACGATTATTTAGTAAATAAATGTTATTTAATAAATAGTTGTTGCCTGAGTTCTCTATTAAAAAATGTTTTACAAATGGTGAACCGCATATTTACTAGCCAATATATCATTTGAATTGTCACAGAAATATTTCAAATTACAGACAAAATAGATAGCACAATAAACATATATTAAATATGACATATCACATTACAGTATATGGTCACAATAAAGAAGAAAAAAGAAACAAAATGCAAATAAAGCACCTAAATAGAAAAAAGACTAAAAGATAGCTAAAAAAGATGCAATGCTATCTTAACAACACAACGATACAAATGTTGGACCTCTTGTTTGGTACTTTACATAAAAAATGAACCTCTCTTTCGCAATATTCAGCAGATCTAACTTCAGACTAACATATGTGTAGGGGTTCAATTTTCTCATAAAAATCAAATAGGAGATCTAACATTATTTTTGTTTGAAGGAGTTGACCTAGTCATAGAATGTATTCCATCTAGCATTCCTACAAAAATACAGAAATACAAAAGAGCCGAGAATTTTGGATTTTTCTTCAAAACTAAATAGTTACAAAAAGCAAGTAAGAAAAAAGTTACATAAAATCGCGAGCTTGTAGTTTATGAAGTTTTCTATACAAATCGTACATTCCTCTATAGTGTTGGTTTCATTTGCACTTATTTTTTGACCAGTCGCAGAAGGAGAATAGAGGTGTTGATCTTGTCCAATAGATGTCGCAAGGCGCAACCTACAAAAACACAGAAATCCCAAGTTCGACAAAAAATGATATCAATTAAAGAAAAATAAATAATATTTGATTTTAAATAAAACAAGCAACCTAAAAATCACATTAAATCTAAAATAAAATTAGATATAGATATAATCTCTTTACGGTGAAACACAAAAATAACATCTCCCTCAC
>CAXKVX010003957.1:0-17779 GCA_964058865.1 Eleocharis quinqueflora
TCACAAGCAAGCAAGTACTAAAAACAATTTAGCACATCAAACAATAAAGTGTAAAATATAGTAAAGAGAGAGGGAGAGTAAAGAGCAAAGAGCAAGAGAGATCAAGAGAACACAATAACATGTAATATAACGTGGTTCGGCTAGGCCTGTTCATCGAGTCGAGTTCGAGCGAGTCAGCCTCAACTCGTACTCAACTCGAAATTATACGAGCCGAGTTGACTCGAATTCTCCCATCAAATCCGAGTTATATTCTTAACTCGTACTCAACTCGATTTCTAATCGAGCCAACTCGCAACTCGAAAATTAGCTCAATTTACAATTTTACATGCATCTTATATAACATAAATAGCTCTTACAGCAAGTCAGCAACTCATACAGTAAAATAGCTTGATTCTTAAAAATCACATTCAGTCATACACACACTAAAAACATCAAGTACACATGAAAAAATATGAAACAGTAATAATTTCACACTAAATAGCGTTGCAAACAACATGAAACACTGAAACAGTAATAATTTCACACTAAATAGCATTACATGAAACAAAATGAAAGAGTAGTTTCACACTAAATAGAGTTCAGCACTTCAACAGTTCAGCGGTTCAGCCAACAATCACACTAAAAAGTAAAAACCACATGACCACACTAACAACCACACTAACAACAATTCACATTCAGTAGTTCAGTCATTCACACTAAATAGCATTCAGCCAACAACGACAAGCCTAACAAAAACAATAATAATATCATACATGACAAGCCTAACAAAAACAGCACTAAGTGCCAGCAGCCCAACAGTCCAGCCAACCTTGTAGGTCTCCATAACATAACAATCCCAATTTAGAACACTAAAATAAACTTCACCATAACAGAACAATCCCAACAGTCCAGCAACCTGCAAATTGAAATTTGATATTTAGATACCCCACAATTCCACAAGTCAATCCAGCAACATTGTTTCATATTTAGATACCTCACAAATCAATCCAAATTTCCAAATCTTTTTATTAAATCCCAATTTTCAGCAACATTGTTTCTTATTTAAATACAATATAACTGACCTTAACTAATTGTTAGATTGCTAATTGGAAGTTTGATTTCCAAATCTTCTTCCTCCTTTGCAGATTCCTACAAAAAAAATATAAGTGTTAGTAATCAATTTATCATAAATATGAAAGAAAAGAATGATAATATAATATTATAACTTACTACTAATGTTTTTATGGTCGCTTTTGAGGCTGCCTTGATCCAATCACCACCGCAAACAAGGAGTTCAACCATGTCTTTTGAAAGTGAGCTTCGATAGTCATCTAAAACACGACCTCCAGCACTAAATGCTGATTCCGAAGCTACGGTTGTGATTGGAACGCAAAATATGTCACGAGCCAACTTGCTTAAAACGGGAAACTTGCTACAGTTTACACTCCACCACTTTAAAACATCGAATTGATTGTTCTCTTCTACTACATAATTAGATTCTTCCAAATACACATCAAGTTCAGATTTTTTTGTTTCTTCAACGGGTCTAGTTTTAAGATAAGCATAAAAATCATCTTTTCGAGCACGATCTGTCAGGGCAGCAACTGATGTTGCACAGTTTGAGCTGCTGGTGGCAGTTCTAGCAGCCACAAATGCCCTAGAATATTTTTCATAAAGTGACTTTAACTTTTCTGTCACCTCATCAACCCTACCATGAAGCTCACACATTGGATACAATCTTTCAAAGGTCCAGTAAAGTGAAACCAACTTGAACCGCGGATCCAAAATTGATGCAATTGACATCAGCACCCCAATTTCCCCCCAATATTTCTCAAACTTCTGATACATTGGTATGCTCATGCTTTGCAAGAAAATGTCATCCGATGCATAAGCATTACTTATCTCTTTTTTCACTCTAAAAATCTCCACAAGACACAGATTTGCTGTTGGGTACAACGTACCAGAAAACAGTTTGCTAGCATCTAAAAATACCTCAAGAAGGTTACACACTTTTTCAGCTCGATCCCACTCAACATCTGTGGGCAACCATTCGAAGTTTGAGTCTCTAAGTGCATAACCTTGAAACGCTAATTTGTAGTGAATAGCTGATTCAAGCATGCGGTGTGTGGAATTCCATCTAGTTTTCACATCAGTACATAAAGACCGACGAGTTTGAATACCTAGAGTGATTGCTATTTCACCAAATTTCAAAAGACGGCCCGGGGACTTTCTAAGATACTTAACACCTTCTCTAATTTTCACAAGACAACTATCAATTGTACCTAATCCATCTTGCACTACCAAATTTAAGATGTGGGCACAACATCTAACATGAAAGAACAACCCCTCAAAGTGTAATTTTCCCTTACCTTGAAAATTATTCCTCAAAATGGTGGCTGCCCTATCATTATTAGATGCATTATCTAGAGTAATTGCCCCTATTTTGTCTTGAATACCCCATTTAATGAGACACTCTAAAATACCATCCGAAATTACCTCACCACTATGGGGTGGCGCAAGCTCATTGAAACCAATTATGCGCTTTTGAAGTTTCCAATCAGAATCAACGTAATGGGCTGTCAAACACATGTACCCAACAGTTTGGTTTGATGTCCAACAATCACTTGTAAGTGAGATCATATCAACATTTTTGAAGATTTTTTTCATCTTCTCCCTTTCTACTTCTACTACTTTTATGCAATCTCTAGTGATTGTTGCTCTACTCACTTTTTGATAAAGACAATTGTTGTATTTCATCAATTGATTGAACCAATAGTACTCTACAAATGAGAAGGGTAATTCATGGGCTATGATCATCTTTGCAATTAGTTCCCTACACTTCATTTGATCATAACCACCACTTGCATTAAAACCAACTACATTAGCACTGTCACATGATTCAAAATTAATAAGACCTTGAGTTTTACCTCGTGACTTTTTGAATAAAGCACATCCTTCGAGGTGCCGTTTGAGAGTTGTTGTGGGGCCACCAAGTACTACCGCATACTTGTGTTTGCAATAGATACACTCTAATTTGTCCACCATCTGTCCTTTGGACTTCACTTTGACCGATACAAAATGATTCCAAACATCAGATGTTTTCCTCTTTTTTCTTTTCTTATCATCAGCTGCCTCAACTGGCTCAGCTTCCTCTACAGCATCTACAGCGGGTACATTGACTTTATCTCTTACTTCTTCACTGTCGACACTCTCTTCTTCACTTAACTGAATCGGCTCATCAGTTGCATCATCAGTTGCTGCACCAGTTGTAGCTATTGACTCTATGGGTGTAGACATTCTACAATATCACAACAATAACAAAATATAAGAAAGTTAATTCTGGTTCAGTTAACGAACCAGCAAACTGGCCAGTAAACTGATTCAGTAAACTAACCAGTAAACTGGCTCAGTAAACTAACCAGTAAACTAACCAGCAAAGGATGAGTTTTGACTTTTGAACCACTGTAAACTAACTGGTCTAGTACTCTTTAATGTAACTCAAGTTATTTACTTCCAGAGTTCCAGTTTCACTTCAATGTACTACCAGTTTCACTTCAACTAACCAGTTTCACCACTGTAAGCTAACCAGTTTCACTTTAAAATGTAAATAATAAAAATTGTAAGCTAACTAGTTTCACTTTAAACTATAAGCTAACCAGTTACCAGTTTCCCCCTAAACTATAAGCTAACTGGTTACCAGTTTCCCCTTAAGCTAACCAGTTCAACTTTAAGCTAACCAGTTTCACTGTGAGGAAAGAGAATAGAGATAATAAGGAGAAATTCATACCTTCTTTCTATCAAAAACTACGTCAATGCCTCTTACTGTTCAAATTTATGTAGTGTAGCTTCTGTCCAAATAAAAATGAAAAATACGAAAAAATGCAAAGTCTTAGTTATCAGAAAAAATAATATAATGCAAGAAAAATAGTGATGAAAATAGCAAAAAAAGTTAAAGACAGTGGCATACCAGATTACCAGAACAAATTTATGTCGAGAGGTGGCACTGTCAATGCCTATTACTGGTCAAATTTATGCAGTGTAGCTTCTGCCCAAATAAAACTGAAAAATACGAAAAAATGCATAGTCTCAATTATCAGAAAAATGCAAGAAAAAGAGTGACGAAAATAGTAAAAAAAAAAAAGAGTGGCATACCAGAACGAGATTTCTGTCGAGAGGTGGCACTGTTGAGTGTCGAGACTGGAGAGGTGGCGTTGTGCCTCTGGCATGAGCGATGATGGAACTGTTGAGTGTCTCTTGTCTTTGCTTGTGCAACTGTGTAGAAGTAGATCGAGATTCAAGAACGATTCAACTGTGCAGGAACGATGGTGGAACTGGTGGAAACTGGAAAGAAAGAGAGAATTAGTGGAGAGGGTGGTCTGAGGTGGTCGGGACTCGGGACTCGGGAGTTTCAGCTTTTTAGTGGAGAGGGTGGTCGGAGGCTGGTTGGTGAATGGTGAGAGCCGAGAGGCGATCAGCAGATCAGGTGAGGCGACGAGAGTTTTAGGGTTTCGGAATTGACGAATTGGAGAGACAGAGAAGAGGGCAAGAGGCGAATTTGGGATTTGAGAGAGGAGGCGAATTTGGGATTTGGGAGAGAAGAGGCGGCTGCCTGGTAATGTGGTTCGGCTGTTCGGCAGAGAGAGATTAGGTTTTAGGGTTGGTAACTTGGTATTTATATTAATATATAAATTCGAAATGTGCAAAGGCCCATTAGCCATTTAGCCCACATACCAAAGTGACCAGAATAAATATAACAAATCCAAAACTTGAGGGCCCATATTCGAGCCGACTCATCGAGTCATCGAGCGAGCCAGATCTGACTCGAACTCAGCTCGTATTGAATTCGAGCTGGACAACTCGAGTTGAATTTGGCTCGAGCTGAATCTGAGCGAGTTTATCCGAGCTGTTACACGAGCGAGTTGTGAGCGAGTCACGAGTCGCGAGTTATTTGCTCAGCCCTAGGTTCGGCCTACAAACAAACTTGGTCTACGCCCACGGAACTCTCGTAACCAAAACTTCATTTAGGGACTGATTCCACTAAACAATAAGTGTTCTTACAATTGCGGAACCTATCTTTGGTTTCTTCTCACATAAGAAAATCAACCTTAGATTCCTAAACCTATGCAAGGACCTACACCGCTCTACAAGATAAATGTGTCCGATCGACAACACAATCAAGGACATAGATGCACTACTTGACAACAAAATGTAGTACACCAAATAAGGCTAACAAAGCTAGCAAACGAGTGTTATCGGATTGACAATTAGATAATGTTAGCTATCCAAACTCTCTCAGGTTTAGGTAGTTGTAGGAGAAGACGTTAATTCTTTTTCTGATGCTCAATTATGTGCTTGGAAGCTTGGGGAGGGTTTCTTGATCTTCCCGATTCGTATCCCCAAGGTATATATAGACAGGACACTTCTTGAAGTCTTAAATCCTTGATTTTCTTCTCTTGCATTACAGAAACAAAGAACTTGCTACAAAACCCATTCTAATGGGTTGGAGAAGTTCTAGTTTTTCCTTTGTTTGCTTGATTTATTGACTTCTAGGCCCTTCTGAGCAGGAACCCGTTGCGACGGGTTAGAGACCCATTGTAACGGGTTAGGGACCCATTATAATGGATGGCTAATGTGTTATTGTAACGCAAGCATCTGTCAAACTTGTGAAAATCCTCTGTCTTCAGCACTTCTTCTCTTCAATTCGTTACAACAGATTGGAAACCTATTGTGATGGGTGGGTAACCCGTTAGGGAACCCATTGTGGCAGGTTGTCCATGCATTATGGTAATGCATGGCTCTGTGAAGCCTCTGTTTTTGCCCTTGTGACTTGATCTTGATATCGTTATGATTGCTATGACTTGTACATGCATGATTGAGCCTTTGCATCATCATATTGTACCTGTATAAACTTGCAACTCACCAAAACTCAATTGTGGAAGGTCAGTACTGTTTTGTTTTGCAAATTGTCAAACAAGAGATGAGTTTAATCCAACATACATCTCTTTCAAAAAGAGAAATTATTACAACCTACACCAAAGATTGGTGGTTCTTTCACAAATTTCAATTGTGACACTTTTCACAAGACAATGTAAAAAATTATCAATATTTGGCTAATTAGCTAGGTATGAACCTTTGTGTTCTCATATCAATTGTTTGAATAGGGTCCTAAGGTCAAGTGCTAGTGCGGAAGTGTTTTTAACAATTACAATTCAAACTTTTGGACCTTAATCACCTAGCTAAAAGCAATTGAGCAAATCAAACAATAAAATGCAAATATAGTAAAGGGAAAGAGTAATGAGCAAGAGAGATCAAGAGAACACACAATATAACGTGGTTCGACCTACAAAAAAACTAGGCCTACATCCACGGGACTCACAGAATCAAAACTTCCTTCCGGGACTGATTTCACTAGATCACAAGTGTTCTTACAATTGCGGAACCTATCTTTGGTTTCTTTTCAACAAGACAACCAATCTTAGATTCCTAAACCTATGCAAGGGGCTGCACCACTCTACAAGGTAAACGTGTCTGAGTGACAACACAATCAAGGACGTGGATGAACTACTTAACTACACAATGTAGTTCATCAAACAAAATCAACAAACTAAGTATTCTCGGATCGACAATTAGATAATTTGGCTATCCTATCACTATCTAGATGAGGATGCTAAAGGAAAAGGCTATTGTGCTCTTTCTGGTGCTCAATTATGTGCTTGAAAACTTGAGGAGGACTTTGTTGATCTCCCTGGTTTGAATCCTCAAGGTATATATAGGCATGACACATCTTGAAGTCTTGATGTGCATCTTCTTGCATTACAGAGCATACAACCTATTACAAAACCCATTGTAACGGGTTATTGCCTTTCCAATTTTGCCCTTCTTTGCTTAGCTCACTGACTTCTGGGTCATCTTGGACAAGAACGCGTTGTGACAGGTTAGGGACCCATTGTGACGGGGTGGAAACCCGTTATAACAGGCGTGAGATGTGTTATGGTAACACATGGCTCTGCCAATCTTGTAGAAAGCCCCTGTCTTCAGCTCTTCTCCTCTTTAATCTGTTACAATGGATTGGGAATCTATTGTGACGGATGAGCAACCCGTTGTGACGGGTTGTGCATGCGTTATGGTAATGCATGGCTCTGTCGGTGTCCTATTTTTGCTCAAGTTTCTTGCTCTTGATATCAATATGATCGTTATGACTTGTACATGCATGTTTAAGCTTTTGCATCATCATATTGTACCTGTATAAACCTGCAACTTACCAAAACTCAATTGTGCAAGGTTAGTACTAATTTGTTTTGCAAATTGTTAAACAAGATAAGAGTTTAATCCAACATGGCCAACTGGTACAAATCACTATTATTATAAGAGTTGGTTTGGGACACAATCCACAACAAAAACTTACCGTGACTCACTTTTCGACCATATATTGTTTATCCTTCATCTTCATCAATAACATCTTGACCCCTAAAGGAAAAATCAAAACAAATTTGGAGATGAGTGCCATCTATTGTCTTCGGCATTTAATTTGTTTTGATAAGGTTATCCAAATCACCTACATTATCCTAATCCATATGAGATTTGCCCTATCTAATGGAAGGAAATCTTTGCCATACCCTCATCTCTTGACCAAAATCATTATCCAAGTTGGTCTAAGAATTTCGAGAAATCTCCAACCGACTTTCAAACCCGAGAACCTTGTTGATTTACTATACACAATTATATGGGTTGAAGAGGGAATATTTTGAGAGCCAAGCAAGAAGCACAAGATAAACTGGTGGATAATAGCACCTAATGTGGCATCGAATCAATAGGATAATCTGAATGAGAATTTCAATGCCCCAATGAATAATCAAGTATTAGAACGTAGGAGGAATGAGGCAAGCTCATCAAATCCTCCACCTTCTCCTCCAAGACCGGAACCAAGGAAACAAGTTGCACTCGAACCGATACCTTAACCTCAACCTCAACCTCAACCTCAACAACAAGCATTTCCAAGACCTCCAAGATCTACAAGAGTAACAATTGAGAATGTGCACCAACTTTCTCAATAATTGCATGAGCTTACATTGCACAAGATGAAGCACTATAGAGGGGTTGATGCATGATTGGATGAGACCGATGTCTTTCAAGAATAATATCACGCATCTTGGATTGAAAAATGTGAGTTTTGAGGTCCATTGCATGAGGGTGACAATATTTAGGATATGGGAGAGAGAGCACAACAACTTTTTAATTTTAGAAATTTCAATTTGAACTTTTAATTTGCTATGCTCCATTAGAGACATGTTTTGTATTTGTATTCATGTTATATTTTGTATGCTTTTGCTTTGAATATTTGAGTTTTGCTTGCATATTATGTTCTCTTGATTATGCTTCTCAATATTATGTCTATGTATTTTGATTGTCATATTATGAATTGCTAATTGACTTGAGGAGAGCATATAATTCAATACTTGTGCTTTAATTGTCAAATTTATATCATCAAGTGAAATTTGTTTGTTTTGACTTGAAATTAAAATACACGCAAATATTTAGGGGGATAAATTGATTTTGAATTGAGCCTTTTGCCAAACTTTGCAAAAAATGGAAGAAATGTGGTGTTGTGCACACACATAGGATTTTGCAAATTATCACAAGGAGGAGTTTGTTAGATTGAACTCTTCTTTCGTTTACAATTTTCAAAACAAATCAGTACTAACATTGCACAATTGAGTATTGGTGAGTTGCAGGTTTATACAGGTACAAATTAATGTTGCAAAGGCTTAATTATGCATGTACAAAATCAAGACGATCACATAGACATCAAAAGCAAGCAAAACAGACTCAAGCAGAGCCTTGCATTACCATAACGCAAGGGAAGCCGTCACAACGAGTTTCCAACCTGTCATAACGGGTTACCAACCCGTCACAATGAGTTGAAGAGGAGAAGAGCCATAAAACAAAACATAAGAGGATGTTGGCAGAGCCTTGCATTATTGTAACGCATGCCAAACCTGTCACAACAGGTTCCTATCCAGAAGGGCCCATGAGTTTGTCATAGATTCAGTGAAGGGCAAAAAGAGAAAGTTGCCGACCCGTTACAACAGTGACTATAACAAATTGAGGATTTTTGTAAATCAAGCCACCCTGTTTAAGATCTCAAGACTCTAATATGTGCCCAACCAATATATACTTGGGGGATACGAACCAGAAGCATCGAGAAAGCCCTCCTGAAGTTTACAAGCATTCAATTGAGCACCAGAAAAAGCATAAGAGAACCCAAAAAAACATAAGAGCCTTATCCTTCAGCATCCACACACTGAGAGTGTGTTAGGATTGAAGGTTGTGTGTTTTGAAAGTTATCTTTTTTATAACGAATTTATGAATTGTTTATGATTTTAAATGTTATTATACATTTATGTTCCTTGAGATTGATATGTTATATCTTTAGAAGCGTTCAAGAAGATGCTCATGGTCTTGAACCATAGAACTCTTTAGATGAAAACATATAATCCTAAATATGTTCACAATCGTGGTAATTAAAGGGAATATTATTTACCATGAAGGTTGTCATGTCAATTGAAAGTACATTGTAGTTCTATAAATGTTGATAAGTGATTATCATTCAATGACATGAGTATATAAAATGGTGATTCTTTATATACTGAACATGACCTAACTAGATGGAGCATTATATGGATTAGTTTTGTGTCATTAATGTTTCCAATGTGTCTTTGAATCTTATATATGAGACATGTCAGTTTTTCACATGAGAAGTATATAATGTGATTACTATTAAAGTCCATTCAAATGATTGGAATAATATAGTAATTCGTTATGTACAACTTGTGCGGGAGAAATTTATATGTCAATATTATTATTGTCCCTCAATTATTTGAGTTATGATATTACTGGGCCCCTTGGTAAAGTGAAATTATATTGCATGCAATATAACTGATGTAGTTATACTTATAATTCACTTGAGAGACCAAGAAAATAATATAATGCAAAAATGACACGATCTTATTTTGCATATTATTTAAAATATCATGAGATGAGGATAGACACGAATTAAGTGGATCAAGCACGTAACGACTATGTCATTTGGGAGACTATAATGTAGTGATAGAACCTCTTATAGTCCATAATATAAAGTATTTTATATTATATCCCAAGATGACGTAGATCCTCTGTAAGGTCACACCAACTGAACAGAAACAACAAGTATTTTACATTTTGAATGATGTATTTAATCTCATAATGTATGAGTTAAAATGCATGTGATAAAATGTTAAAGTAATATGTCATGTAAAATGACATGCTTAGATCATAAAATAAATTTATGAGAATATATGTGAATATTATTTTGTATAATGTTTGAGAGCATTATAAGAATAATAAATTAATTCATATTAGAATAATATAGTAATATTATTTACTCATAAATTAAATCCTTGCAAAATATGATTAGGGAATAACAAGAGAGTAATCATAGCCATTTGTGTAAATAATTAACACAAGTGTTGCCTTAGGGCTTGGCTATATAAAGGGGTATGTTTGAGATGAAAAATGACCTTTTCTCTCTCTTCCCACAATGGGATGAATAGTAATCCGTGAATAGTAATCCTTGATTTCCCCTCTCTTGTGTGTAGAAAGAAAAACTCCATTGTTCTTTTTTTCCTTCTCTTGCAAGGTTTAGCCACCAAATGAAATAGCTTGTTCATTGAAGATTGAAGATCTAGGTGGTTGGATCTAAGCTCTAACCTCTACATCCATCTATCTAAGGATGCTTTAGGTTGTTGTTTAGGTTCAAGGTGAACCAAGAGACAAGGGTGCTTCCATGGCCGAAGAAGGAAGACGACGGTTTCCAAGAGACCTAGAAGAGGAATCGACTCCTCTCTACGAAGAGATTTGACAATCTCTTTAGGTATAATATTTTATTCACTCTTGTGCAAGAAATAAATGTGTTATTTTCTGTTTTGTTGATGCACAAGAGGTGTTCGATGAAATGTCATAGTGTATTCTTTCTTGCAATTGTTATATAAATAAGATCCTTTGTGTATTGAGTTAAATAGAGACAAAAAATTTTAATTTTCGTTTTCTTGAACTTACACATGAAATCCCAACAAGGATATCTAGCTCTCTAATTGTCAATATGAGAGAACACTTTGTTGATTGTTTTTGTTTGGTAAATTGTGTTGTGTTGTCAAGTAGTTCATCATTGTCTTTGATTGTGTTGTCAAGTAGACGATTAGGCCTTTATAGAGCAGTGTAGCCTCTTACAAAGGATTTGGAGCCTATGATAGGTTCTTTTGTTGTTTGAAATCTAAGATAGGTTCTGCAATTGTAAAAACACTTGTGATATAGTGGAATCGATCCCGAAAGGTATTTTGGATCTGCGGGTTGTGTGGATGTAGGCCTAGTTTGTTTGTAGATCGAACCACGTTACATAACATGCTCTCTTGCTCTTTACTCTCTATTTTACTATCTTTGCGCATTATTTCTTGAATTGCTTAATTGCTTTTAGTACTTGCTTGAATAAAATTTTAGCTAGGTGATTAAGGTCTAGAAGTTTGAATTGAAATTGATAAAACGCTTCTGCAATCGTATTTGACCTTAGGATTACAAAATAACACAACCAACTTCGATTTTGAGGAGCATTGTCGAGAATCACATCATTTATATCTTCATTATGATCTCCCAAAAATATCAGAAGCTAAAGAAAATTTCTTGTATTACTAGAGCTTTCAGACTCATCATGTCCGAGAAATGCCCAACCCCGCCTCAAAATAAGCCGAATTGTATCTATTGCGGAAACTAGTTGTACTCGATAATCCACACCCTCTTTGTCACTCTGTCTCTCTATCACCGTTTGAATGCTTTGTCTTTGGTTCATCAAATTCATGCATCTCCTATATGCTTCATTATGCAAACTATTAGAATCACCAACATGATCATCAAAACATTTCTTTGTTTTCCAACATCTATAACCCTCTCCTACAAAACTAGTTTGTCCACCTGAACTGACATTCTTCGGTCCAAATAAATAACAATAAAGGCAAAATGCCACATCTTTATCAATGATATACTCCAATCAAATATTGTATTGATCAAATCATTCTTTGTTAAATCTTCTCATTTTATCATTTATATCTCTTTGAGGAAAATTATAGTCGCTTGGTTGAAATGGACCTTTACCAAGATAATACCTATGCACACGATCTTGCTCATTTGGATTATATTGAGATTGAGGTGGTCTTAAACTTGAATCAGAAGGAGGATTTTGTTCGGTGTTATTAACCTCACGAGAAGAATTGAAGCCTATGTTGCCTTGACTCTTGTGAACTTGAATTAATTGATAATTTGAGTGCCTTCTTAAAGTACTTGTCCATTTAAAAGTAACCTGAAATATCAAATTCAAAATCAAATTACAAGGATAAAATTATCAACTAAAGTTTCTAATTAACCTCAATTGGACCATAAACAAACACCACTACGAGAAAATCAAATTTGCACTATTTTTTTCTCTATCTCTGCAACACTAGTTGCTACTTTCTCTTTTCATTTTTTTCTTGTACCAGACAACCACTGAATAGTTTCACACTTGTGTGTTTCTTTATATTTATTCCGCAGGGGATAGTTGTGCATGATTTTTATGATCCTGGTAGGTAAACATTTGTCCTTTAATTGCTTAAAGTGCTTAAGCCAAAATTTACATAATAGTCCTTTGTCAGCTATGAGGTATTCAAGGAGTTAAACATCTTGTTATGATTGAACTTTAAACTAAGCTCTAAATTAGAAGCTATATGTCTGATCTCAATTAATCCATCAAAAAAGGTCTCATCGATCAATCAAGTATACAATATTGTCTTGTATCTGTTAAGTGTTGAATTGCTGATAATAAAGTCGATTACTTAATTTTAGTTCCTCTTTTTTTTGAACAAAAAATAACATTAACTAATTCACCAGTATTAACCTTTATCTTGATTAGAATTGGAAATTGGAGATCAGAGACAGTCAGACAGAGAATCAAATGTCGAGAGGCTGCTCCCAGCGACAGACTGACGGCCCAGGTAGAGATCAGAAAGACTGAGAGAGAGAGCCACAGAGGGGCATGGATCAGCCATCAATGAGACGGGTGGAGCGCGACACAGAGATCATAGAGATGCGACTAGCGAGCTGCAGAGAGGCGCGGGCAGATTCGAGATTCGTGAATCGCTATGTTAGGGTTCGCGTGAATCAGCGACTCGATTTTTGTTGTTTGGACTTTGCATACCCGTTAACTCTGATTGGCGAACTCGTTAACTCCAAGCAGACCCGTTAACCCCAATAGAGATCTGTGACGCGATTCTAGGCCAATTTTTTTTAATCTAGAGTTTATTCTGGGTACAGAGTTAGGCCCAATTTGAGTCCAGAGTAAGGCACAGTCAGCAGCTACTATTGAACTTCTGAAGAATACATACTGTAGATCTGCCTCTGTGCATGTACATGTCTATAAATTTACCAGTATGGTTAACGACCCATCTCACTCTATATAGGTACATACATGACACACATGTTATTTGTTTATATACAATCATTTAGGTCGAATGTTTATATATAACTAGACCTGAAATTCGAGCTTCGCTCAACCTAATTAGAACGAATAATAACACGTGCTTCCATAATTTGAAAATATAGGCACTGCCTATATTTAAAAAACCAAAAGAAATAATGATTCGTAAAACAGGCACTGAGACATAGCCCCGATTGTATAGATTATACACATAATATGAACTATACATGCGTGAGTTGAAAAATATACACATAATATGTATAGTATATGATGTGAAAATACATAATACGATCTATATAAATGTTTTACAATATTAAATTTAATGTGATATAGAAAAATACATACAATATAATATGTAGATAGTATGAAAATATACACAAAAATATTATTTATAGTGTATGATGTATCTATATATGTATATATAAATGAAATATTTTATACGTATATAGTATGAAAATATATACATCTTGATGTATATCTTGATATCCATACATTTAATGAGTGAATTTTTATATTCATACAATTAATAAAAAGAGTATAATTAATAATGCATTAAATATAATAATAAAGATACACAATTAATACAAATAGAACAATACGACAGATCCATGTGGCGAGTGCGATGCAAAGAAATTTAGCGAATTTCAAACTTCTACACGGAAACCGCAAGAAACGTTGCCACATATTATCCAACCAAACAATAAACAACTCAGATCAAGACAGTAAAAGAAACAAATGATATAGATTGAAGTGTTAGCGTGTCCTTGAAGCCGACATGCCGACACACACCCATCTTTATAATATTTTAGATTATTATGCTCAATTACATTGACATATCACATGATGTATATTTCGAAAATTCAAAAGTTTCGGACCTGAATACTTATTCGGATTCAGATCTGTATTCGAATCAAAATTCATAATCGTATTTATAACCTGATCCGTTAAAAAACTATCTTGTATTCAGATCCGAAAATATCTGTATTCGAAAATATCCAAATCTAAATTAACGGATTCGGTTATAGATATTATCAAATAATATTCGATCCGGTTATACATAGGCTTGCAAACGAATCGAACTCGAATGAATTAGCTTGTGTTTGAGTTTGATTTGAAATAGAACATCATTCGAACGAACTGTGTGAAGTTTGATTTGATACTGATTCGAATTGAACATGAACAAATTACGAACTACAAATTTTTCTTGCAACCCGACCTTAAAGTAGTAAAATGAGATGACGAAAAGAGGCGTATTATTTAATAAAAGAGATCATAGAAGAGGTGAAGAGGAGGATATTGGCAATGAAGAGAGTGAGTGTGAACCAACGAAAGAGTATCTGAATAAAGATGATGATGCTGACATTAAAGATGAATGAACCAACGCAACTATCTCTAATGTGAAGGAATGCGAAGTAGATAGTGTAGTTGAGAAAGTAAGAGAAAAATAACGACAAGATTCGAACTATATAGTTCGCGAACAACAATCAAACAAATTGTGTCAAGTTTGAGTTTGAGTTGATGCTGATTCGAACGAACTCACAACACAAACTATATATATTAATAGTCTCGATATCATATGACAGTTTAGATCTTCTCAAGATTCGAACTATATTAGTTCACAAACTGATTAGAACGAACTGGTCTTAGTTCGAGTTTGGTTCAAAATCATTTCGAACTAGTTTGATTCGATTTAAAATTAATTTCGAACTAATTTCGAACTTTCTCGAATCGAACTCGAACGAATTACGAACTAAATTTTTTTCTTGCAGCTCTACTTCAAATTAAAAAAAAATTGATTTGTTGGTTTGAAGTTGTGGAAGTGTTTTTTATATATTTTTTCGTCAAGTACTATCTAGCCAATGGTGGTATTTTGGGATGATATCAGTATGACAGGTTAGGAAGCATCTAATGATAGTAGGATATATATTGGTTATATAGACAATTAGCTAGAGATATGGTTAATGAATTCTAGGAAGTAGGAGTAGAATATTTTAAATCCTCGTGAATATCGGGACAAAGGTATTTCAATATATGTTTTAATGGAACAAGTACACATAAAAGATATTACACGATAATATTCTAAAGAAAAATATATAATTTTGAAAATTTCAAGAATATATAATTTTTTTCTAAATATTTAAACAATATTAGTGTCCTAAAATAGTTAATTTCATAATAATTGCTCTTTACATGGCAAGGGCGGATTTAGTGAGGCCCAGGATGGGTCAACTTACCCACCCTGGATTTTGCAAAACAGTTAGAAATAATTTTGAATTTCTGATCTTGACCCACCCTAAATTCATTTTCTGAACCAACCTGAACTCTATTGGGCTTTCTTACTGACTGGACAGTCCCATATGAAATCTTCCAAAGACCCAGGTTAACTTTGGGCTTTACTGGACTACAACAAAAAAGGAAAAAAAAGCCCAGGCTTTCACTTTTCTATCAGGTTGTCAGCCTATCATGGTCTAGAAGCAAAAAAATAAAAAATACGCGGTCTAGCCCCTAATCCAGTCACTGTCACAAAAAAAATGCAAAACAAAAAAAGAGAAAATAGGGTTTCGCTTTCAACCGACTCGGCGACTCCACTGGCTCTCGCCTGTCGCCTCTCTGGTCTCTGCAGTCTGCATCTCTGACAGTCCGACACTCCGACTCCGAGTGGCTGATCGCCTCGCCTCGTCAGATGCCAATCTCCGCCCTCGCCTGATCTCGCCTTCTAGGACCGTTGGCACTGGCCGTTGCTCTAGCACCCCGCATGGCTATCTCTGTCAGTCTCAGGTCTGTTCTCTTTCTGATTTTTTTGCTGTATTTTCTATTACCCAAAATTCTTCCTAGTGACTGCCTTTTCGCCATTTTTACAGCTTCAAAAATCTCACCGAGTTCTACCTCTGAGTGACTGATTAAGGAAAAAGAATTGAACCTATTAGAGATGTTGCAAACAAATTGGAATCAGTATTACCATATTAGATTGATTGTTTGATTGAATTGATTTGAAACTATAGAATGCATATTTTTGTGGCTTTGTTCAAATTGACTGAAATAATGCAATTAAATCAAAGTAGTAAAAAATATGATTTCTCAGTTTCCTGACTATAATTCTGCACAAACTGCTTAACTTAATTTTTAAGGGGCATTTGGTTTTTTGCGACTACAAAACTTCAAAATTGTCAAAATGGCACTCAGAAAAAAATTTGTCAAAAAGCCACTACCGACCACTTTTTTGTATTGAGATCAGGGGTCCGAAATGACATTTTGACAATTTTTTTTTCTGAGTGGCATTTTGACAATTTTCATGTTTTGTAGTGGCATAAAACTAAAAATTCCTATTTTTAAATTGAAATTGGTTAGTGTATTTTTTCTTACTCTATCACTATTCTATGTTTGGAATTGTTCAAATTGAGCTTAGATTGAAATTGTTATATTAGATTAAAATTAGTTTGGAATTAAGCATAGATTGAAATCGGTTTGAAATTATGCATTGATTGAGCATAAATTTTCTTTTTTATGTCATGTTGTAATTTGTAAGAATGCAGTGATTTTTTCAGAAGATACTGAAACCTCAAGTTGATTCATCTTCAAGTTCTACTCCTTCTCATGAGGTTAGTAATGTCGAACAAAATCCTCCTTCGGATCCTGCTCTAAGGCCACCAATATCTAGTTATAATCCAAACGATCGTGATCGTATTCGTCGCTTTTACCTAACAAATAGGCCATGTCAACCAAACAACCATGATTTTCCCCAAACTAATTTTAGTGGAGCAATGAGGAGGTTTAACATTGCTTGGTTTGACAAATACAAAACTTGGATGAAATATAACAAAAGCAAGGATGCAATATTCTATCTTCCTTGTTATCTGTTTAGATCGAAAAATAAAGGATCAGGTGGAGGGTCTAAATTCATAGTAGAGGGTTTTAGAAAATGGAATAGGGCTATAAGCTCCTTTGAAGAACATGTTGGTGCTTCAAATTCACGGCACAATGAAGCTGAAAGAAATTGTGTCGCTTTGATGAATGAAAGGCAGAGTATTCAAGCCATAGTAGAGAGGCAAAGTGTTAGACAAGAGATGGAATATCGCAAGCGATTGGAGGCAACCGTAGATACAATCTACATTCTTTTGAAGCAAGGCTTGGCTTTCCGAGGGCACGATGAGTCTGAAAGTTCTAATAATAAAGGAAATTTTCTTGAGTTTTTGAGATGGCTAGGAGATCATAACAAAGAAATAGATGAGGTTATTCTTGACAAAGCTCCTAAAAATTTAAAAT